>JAFFZR010023632.1:0-10604 GCA_018397195.1 Lethrus apterus | reverse complement strand
TGATAGACCTTCTTGATGTTTAAGTGGTGATTACCGAATTAATTCTTTACATAAGAACTTTTCTGATAAAAATAACCTTTTTTCTTCAAAAAATTAAAATTTTTGTTTAAAAGAAAAAATGTATATGTGTTATTTATTCAAAAAAATTGTTATGTAAGGTACCAATTTTTTTACATCACCGTTTAAGTAGTAAGAAGGTCTATTAAAAACAGAAGAAAAAAGTGGGGGTGGTCATTTAAAAAAAATTATGATGACGTCATTCCAAAAAAATTAACGTCAGAAGATGGCATTTCAAAAACAAAAATTGACCTGTCCGAGCGATTTTCTTAAAAACATTATAGAACGCTTTTATGAATTTTGTTCCAAACTTTATCGCCACACTGTATATGGAGTGACTAAATAAAAGGCGACGTCAAAAATGTAGACAAAATTTTTACGTTTAGGGCAATTGTCTTGGGACAGTATATTATAAGGAAGTTTGAATCCAAGAAGTGTTCTTTTTACATTCAGTTTTAATTTACACCAAGTTTTACAAATAAAGTAAAGTCCCTTGTGGCAGTAATCGTACGCAATGCTATCACAGGCCGTCGACACTGACGAGAGAATGGCGTTGAATATGTTGGTCAATGGGGCAGTTGTCTTATTATCCAAAGAATAATTCCTACCTGATATTTCTATGTTCTTAGAGCTGTAATGTTTTTAACTGTAAATATATTTTTAAACTTTTTCAACCGCGTCACCCTTCATATTTCTGGTTGCTTTTACGAAAAAATACTTTTTTTTATATACAGGACGTGTACTATAGCAGATATCTTAGAGACGGTAAGTCTGATTTATTTCAAATTCAGGATGTCTGTTTGAGCCTTAGAGAAGATCATTTCTGTAATATTAAACCTTTATTCCCAATTTCCATTTCTCAGCAACAAATATTGAATTACGAAATTTAAATGGAACATACTGTATATATTTTCATTATTCGAAAATACACGTTCAAAGAAATTCAACAGTACTATTTTGACAGCATTTTGTTTACAAAAAGGCAGATAATATGGTTAATTCAATTTAAAAAAACTCTAAAATTGTAAGTACTGTTATCATTATCATGTTTGTTCAATTAATTTATAAGTGGCTGATGTTAATTATCATATTGTAGTTTTCTGATACACAATTAATATACATTGCGAAATATTGAAAAGATTAATTGAGTTTTTATTGTTAGTGACCGCTTTCCTGATAAGTAATTAGTTGAATTACTTGATAGTACGGTTAATGTTCCTTATTATATACAGTGACCGGCAGAATTTTTTTCTTATTGAAATATGGTAAAATTCGTTTTAGGGGGATAGGTTATGCATGTCCACAAACCCAAAAATTCGTTTTGACTCATGTCACGTGACCACTAGTATGGCGGGTAATTGGAAAAATATGCTACTAATCTGCAAAAAGTGAGGTTAGATGACATGATATCCCAAAAAGTTATTTGAAAAAGTTGCTTACAATTCAATTCTTCCGGTATAACCGGAATTGATACGAGAGCGCCAATAATTTAGAATAATAGATCAGTTGGTGTAGCTTATAATTCCAAGTTATTAGATTTGATATATTTCTGGAACACGGAAAAGTTCTAATCAACCACTTTCGTGAATGAGCCTGTATATAATGGTGCTGGATATTTAAAACAGAAAAGAACACTTTATAATTTATTGTTGTACAATTTTTGAAATATGCTCATTTTAATCTAAAAATGTGTTTTGAATGTACAAAGTTGTTTTAATAGGAAGTTTAATTATTCATTCCTTGCCGCTAGAATTAGCTTAGAGATTCGTTTAAAAATAAAACAATTGGTCAAGCCTCAGTTCGTTAGTTTATGACGCCATTAGAATAATAAAGTGTTAATGTTAATTAAATTGTCTCAAAACAACTTTAATTTTGATTAAACTTATTAAAACTGGGGACCAATTTGTCCGAAAAGTAACAAAAAATAATCCGCGAGCGAAGAAACGCACTTACTTTCTTGTCAAACCAGATGGATTTCAATGAGGTTTAAATAACTTAATAAAAATCCACATTAATATCATGACTTCATGACATCATGACCTTCGGTTAGCAATTTACTAAAAGATGTATTAAGTCTTTTGTGTTCCGTCGACTGTCACTATTAAAAACAATTCTATTATAATCATATTAACTCGGTAACAAAGCATCAAATTACAGATTGCAACAGAAAAACCTACAACAAATATGTTATTGTATAACATTGCGAAATGTCTTATCTACCTTAAAAAATATTCATGATTTGAACGTTTACTGATATCGTCGTTATCGTGATGTTTAAATATCTGTTCAAAGCTCTAATTAAATTGTTCAACTTCTGTTCCATGTAGTAAATTTATTCCTATCTCAATAAATGTATATTTATTTCAATGACAAACGAATTAATTATATTAAAAGTATTTCTTAATCAGATAATGACTTATGTATAGTCATAATTAAGTGATAATGCGACCTTGACCTAAACTTGTACACGGTGCTAATTTAAGTTTAGAGTTTGTTTAAGAACTCGGAAACGTCATCAATTGATCTGCGCGAATAGTGGGAGAAAGCCGCCGTTTTGTCGGATTTAAGTCAGGCTTGAAGTTCCTGTTCAGATTTTTAGACTTGCGTATAAAATATGAAATATGAAATAAGCTTTCTTGAACATTGTAGTATCTTTATTTTCGGGTCCATTTCTCATTTTGAGTTGACTTTTATCAACCTTTCAGCCATTGTATGTGTATGTGTCGACTTATCCGCAAGCAGAAACCAGATGATTACATGGTTCAAACAACATAATATGTTTCCTTTATTCCAGGATTTTGCATAAAAACAAAAGAAATAGGCACCGATGCGAAAATCTTCATAAACATATGTAAATGTGATGGACTACCACCACCTAAAGACATAACCGAAGCAGAGCTCGAGGAAATATTAAGCACTGATGATATAACCGAATATAAAATCCCAATGAGTATAGGCGAATTACGTCCAGATGTCGATAAAAAGGGCGGTGAGGCTAAAATATGTGATATAGCAATCAATGAAAAGTTCTTCGAAAAGATCGAAAATAGTTTAGTCTTTAAACGCTTTGTGACGACGCTGGCATGCGAGGCAGTCTGCAACAAGCACAATGTTTTCTTCAACGATGACATGATTTTGTTGAAGAATCGTAAGGCTTATGGGACGCTTCAAGTGCATCGAATACAACAAAGAGACGTGGACGAAAAAATGGGTAAAAATAAGCCGAAATCTTTAATTGAAGAAATCCAAGATGGTCATGACACGAAGTCAAAAACTGTAATTCTGAGTGATGTGAATATAATGAAATGCCCCGAATATCGACTTTTTAAGGAAAATGGTTTATTTTGTGCCGAGGTTAAGTTACCTAATATTGTAAGTTGGTTAAAAATTACACTCACTTAATTTTTAAATTACGTTTAATATCCATAGAATTATGCCCAGTTGCACCAAGCCACGATTAATTAATCTGTGTTACTTTCTATGGAAACCATTGTAATGACTATTGTTGTAATAATGGTTACTATAGAAAATAATCGAAGATTAACTAATTTGTGTTTGTGCAACTCAATTCATTAAGAATGTAATGAATTATTATGGGATGACGGTGCAAATGACCCCTAAATGAGTTTAATATTTTTTCAGATATCAGCAAGGGAATTAACATTGGACTTAGGTGAAGATAGAATACTTGTAGAATCAAAAGAAAAAAGATACCTCTTGGATATCTTCTTACCAGTTTATGTTTGTCAAGATCCGGTCAGTTGTACTTTCAACATGGATACAAGAGTAACTAATTGTATGAAAATAAAAAGATATTTTAAATAATTTGTTTATTTTTCAGATTTTGAAGATCACAACGCCTATATTAAGAGATTACAAAATTTAAGGCAAAAAGCAGCATTGTATAGATTAAATATTTCTTACTTTATAAGTTTCGTTTATTTTAATAGACCTATTATTACAAATTATTGCTACTTCCTAATTGGATATGCATTTTTTACTAATTACTAATTACTTAGATATTTTGTATGGCTTTTGTTACGACATACTTAGAGTATATGATAAATATAAGTTTTATATAAACCGAGATAAAATGCCCTAAAATATTAACTAAGTTTCCTGATGCTAATTTATCTCAGATTTAATTTTGCTCTCGATCATGTTATCATAAAGGTTAAATGCCAGTAAGAACTGTCCGTAAGTACTATAAATAATTATTATTATAGAAACAATAATTGTTTCTATAATAATAATTATACCTGAGCTATTCATAAATACAAAAGTTTAATATTTTCTCATAGACTAATTCCAATGTTAATGAAACATGTAAAACCTTTGTTTAAATAATATTTTTTTAATGTTGGTTTTTAAATAAAGCTTTTATTTGAAAAAAAACAAACTATAAAAAAAATAACACAATTCATATCTTTCATCATTAAATTTCTGTGTAAAAAGTCGGTCGTTCCATGTGCAAAAACCTAAAGATATGAGGAATGACATACAATATACTAAATCCAATGGAGGCACATGTCAAGTACTTGCAACCCAACTCCACGACAGTTTTTTGTTTATTTTGTAACGTGTTTTCAGATTTTCGTACACTTTCCACGTCCAGTCTTAGAACCGCACAGATCACATTGTAAAAAAATCGTTTCATCACAAGTTTGAGTGCAAAAACTAATGAGAAACCCAAGATAGTTCTGAGGATTATGGTAAACATCATCATGTAAGATGGCCACATTATTGCGTATGGTGGAGATAGTTTTGCTGCCGACATTATTCCCGTTTGGTAATTTAACCAAGCACCTACTTGGACACCAAAAGACACCGATGCAATCATTGTTGTATCACCACTGGAAGAAAAATCAAAATAAATAATTTTGATAAATAAGTTTTTTAAAGCTGGTGTGAAATGTCCTTAAAAACAACATTATTAAAGAAAGTTTTATTATTGATTGGTAGTTAAAATCCATGAGTTCTTACTGATAAAAGTCCTGTAATTTCTAAAGACATTCAACTTTCATAGTTTGAATGTATAATTACAATAAAAATAAACTACATTAAAAAAATATGTACAAGTTCTTTATTAACAAATGGAAGAGGAACTCGCAAGTTAGATTTTTATATGATTTATGAAAGGATTCACGTTTTAAATTTGTATAAAAGAAAGCTAGAATCTTCAATATAGAAATGTTTGAATGATGGAATGGATTGAATTTTATGGAAACCTGATCACCATCTCTTCTTAAAAAAGCGATTATGGACGAAAATAATAATAAAAAAAATTTGGTATTTTCTGGTAGGACATAATTAAAATTAGTTTATTAATGTCATTACTCATCTTGATAATGTAGGTACCTTTTCTGCATTTTATCTTTAAACCATAAGTGTTCATTTGTTCATTTCAAATTTCACAGTCTATATGGAATATATTTAATTAGAAAACTGTGTACCTAATTTAATTACACTTCAAATGTGACTATTTTTACATTTATATTATAAAAAACAATCTTATTTTCTGATATAAGTCACATTCCAAAAACGACAATATGTAAATTATATGATAAGATTCATAGAAAATTAAATGATAGCTAATTTAATCTTTTCTATAATAAACTTGACATAATTTTAAATATAAGTTGCAAATATCTTGATTATGATTCATAGTAATTTTATGTATAATTAATAACAGGTTACACATACCGAGTAGGTGTCCATTTTCCACTGTTGGGATAATAAACAATTACAAGAATTGATGAAACTAAGCTTAAAAATGGAGCAGTTGGACTTGTCAAGAAATAATTATCTAATACATCGACAATTGGTACTAAAGGAAACATCAATACCACAGATAGAATCAAACCAGCAATTACATCCTAAAAAAAAATATTTTAAATTATTCATCGACACTCCATTAAATCCTACCAGAATGGTGTGCATTCCCAAATAGATTCTACTGACGCAAACCAAAGCACACCATAAAATTGCAACAGTTAAACCAATGGATATGTTATATTGATATCGATTGTAAGTGTATAACACTACAGAAAATGGTATCGAAATCCCAACCATGGCATGTGTAGAAGGCATGCCATATTCCAAAGCCCATTTCTTTTGCAATTTAACAGCTGGATACCCTGGTCTGGGCCATCGAAGAACATCCTTAATTCCTTGTCCTAAAATCAAATTTGTTTAAAATTGATTATAAAATATTATAACAATACCTATGCACATAAGGATGGCCCATACTAAAATAACACGTCGTCCCACCGCTCCGTCGATGTTCCAAAACCAAAATGGTATGAACATGGTGTAGAAATACTCGTCGCCCAATTCCGTACCGAATTTGAATAAATAATACCAAAATTTGTTGGTGATGATATAGCCATGTTCTTCAGCGTTCGTCTTACGGGTGTCACGCTTTTCGAGATGAGGTAACCGAACACCGAATGATTGTTGTATGTGGGCGACGAGCTCCGGACTTTTCAAATATTCGACTACCCCCATGTTTCGTACGGGAAGACGTTTGTAAAAATAAAAATAGCGCTGCCATAAACAAATATTGTTTTCCATCAATGACAGGTAGCGTATTTGATCATAGATCACTCTATTTACACTTGTAACATTTAAAAGGTCACGAAGAATACTAAAGACATTTCCGTACAACGTGCAAATTTTGTGTGCAAATCACACTACAGATAATGCAGATAACATCTTTATTTGTAAGTCCGGACGTTTATCTATGGTCCGGATCAAACATAATCAATAATTCATTCGGTGATTGGTGTCATAGGCATTACTACGACATTACGTTATTTCTATAAATGTGATTTTAGCGCAGTGAACTATAACATTTTTAATAACAAAGAATATGTTTCTTATGATTTAAAAACATTCCGATTATTTGTTTTTAACGGCATATTAAATTTACAAACTGTCATTTTCATTCCAATCGATTCCAATTGTGACAAATTTTCAAGCAGCATTCAGGATTGCCAACTCTGCCTCTGCCTTAGTCAAACGCACAAATAACATGTTGAAAATACACGAAAAATCGCCAAAGCAAGTAAATATTAAGAATAGTAGGACAGGGAACCCAGTATATTTTATTGGTTTGTGTAACTACTATTATAGTTCATTTTTTTCTACGAGGCAGAAATTAATGGCGCCAAATTTAAATTACGCTTTTGTGATTGGTCCTGCTAAAAAGGTTGTGTCAATTCGATTTAACTGTCAAACAATCGTTTTTCTCTTGAATTGTGTAGTTATTAGTCGTTGATTTTAGTTATTTTTTGTGTGTTTGTTGCTTCTCTATATTCCTGCAAGTCACAAGTTTGTCTATGTAAGTTCTGTCTTGCCGGAAAAAATGAAGTATAATCTTTAAACGCTAATGGAAATAAATACATATTTCAAAACTACGCAACTATCCAATTATATGTCTGCAATTTTTAGTTTTTCATTTCACTAAGGAAATTTTTGGACATTCTAGTTGTCGATAAAACGGGTTTTGTTCAACCACTTATTTCTGTCAAAAAAATGCTGCCAAGTGGTTTTACATTTTCCAGTCCCATTTTTTACATCATGTTGTTGTTTGATTTAGAAAAAGATAACAAAAATAGATTCAAATTTTATTTAACACTACATATTGAATATAATGAAACAAGACACATTTTTCTTAGAACAACACTATTAACTTCACACATTTTTCAAGAATATATTTGTTGACTTCAAACAGTTAGTTAGACAATTGTTTCTTTTTTATGACTGAAGCCAACCAACAAGACAATACTATACCAATAAGCTGAAAAAAATTCTTAAATATGAAAATTAAATAAAACTCTTACTTACTTCAACAAAAGCAATGCCAATACCAACACCTATCAGAATTTTTGCATTGGAAGAAGCTTTCATAGATAATTTTTCCAAACAACCCGTCTTGTATAAATAATCGTCTGTGAGCAGAGCGTTAGCACAATGGATAGCTTCTGGAGGCTTTGCGTTTTCTCTCGTCTTGTGGCAACAAGTAATAGGTCTTTGTTTCGGCGGCCAATCTTCTGGACTTTCAGCACCACAACACTCCAACTAGAAACATAAGAATTAGTTGTCTACTTTGTATTTACCATTTGCGCGTCTTAATGAGGATTAAAATACGAAACTGCAGAAAAAACGAGTGATGAATGTACGAAATTAGTTATCAGTTCATACCTTAGTTTGCACATGATCCCAAGCCAATCTATCATTTTTGTTGTCGTTGTATCTCTCCATAGAAGACTTCAGCGTGTCTTTCATAATATTTTCAAAATCGTTTTTGTAGACCGCCGCGGCGATTCCAACTGCTAATTCCACGATGAAGATTATCAAAAGACATAAAGCGAACTGGAAAAAAACCCAGATGGTACACATTTTCGACGACTGTTTTTTAACTATTTAACCCAATGTTACTGCTTTAATTTCAGGATTTTCTTGATCATTCAGTGAAGTTCTTAATGAGAACTTATTGGTTTTCATCCAATCCAAGAACAAGCAATACCACCACAATTCATCCATAAGAAAATATACTTATACTTTTTACATTGAATTTTCGATGTGACATTTATTGAAGCAATTTTTGTAAAAATTACCCCCCCCCCTCTCCCAAATTTAATTGACACAATGTATAGACACGCAAGTATGTGTGATTATCTAAAATCTAGGCGTGGAAAGATTTCGTCGAACTATTAAAATTTAAAAAAAATTTAACATTAAAATTGAAGGAAAAATTTTTATATTATTTTTCTTCTTCGATTTTCATTTGTTTTTTGTTGAGTTTATTTATTTTCTTTTTCTTTTGACTGTTTTATTTTATATTCTTTTTTGTATATCAGCGATATTTATATATTTGCATAATTGACTCATTCCAATTTATTCCAAAGATTGATGAGTTTTTCTTTTTTTGTCAAGTTTGTTGTATTAAGTTAAATAATCCTCATATTTAAATACAATTTTGAACACATTTTAAAAATTCAAATAAACCAAAAAAAAATTGATAACTTACCGCCATAAGCATATAATAAGATTCCTTAATCGCACCATAACATCCAAGGAATGCTATTAAAAATATGACAATTCCTGCGACGATTAAAACAATCGGTGGTGCCAATATGCGATTTTCCATAAAATGTCTATATTCATCAACGTTCGAGTAAACAACAGCTCCTGCAACTATCAGTCCTATACCAGAAATCTGCAAATTGGAAACACCATCGTAGAAAATTAAAATCTTCACGAAAGCCATACTCACCGCAAAAATCAAATTAAAAAGAAACAAAATGTACTTGATCAGATTCGCCGAAATGTTCTTCATTTTTCGTTTGCTTTCGTACTTCGCGTCTCTAACTTTTGCACATACTCTCGCAGATTGAAGTTTGAAGGGTTTTCGGTCTTCGAGAAGGCTACGTGCCGATCGTGATTGGTGAAAATTGCGTGTGTTCATCAAAATTGCCATGGAAACTGGTCTTTTGTTCGGTTTATTTTCTTACCCATTCCATTTCTTTCTCCTTCTTTTATGACTCAAAGCTACTGTGAAAAATCATTTCCATTTTTAGTCGACACACACTTTGATGCTTTTCGGCCCATGTTAATTGAGATTCTTCGCTGTCCGTATTTATTCCGATGGAATTTTTGATAATTAAATTGTCATTCATGGTTTTCCGATTTATTAATATTATTGATTCGTCGTATAATGGACGTCGTAAAAGCTTTGTGGGTCAACGTTTTAAGTTTGCGTGTCTTTTATCAGATATACGTGTGTTTCAAAGTAATGAGTTTGCACATTTTTCTTGTAATGAAATCTTTGTAAGTTCAGTCCTTTCAATCAGTCGCGGTCAAGGTTTCAGGAGTTTTTTTTTTAACAATAACTGGACTTATTATTTTGCAAAAGAAATTGAAATGCATTATATTTGCTTCAATAAGAATTAGATAATTTTATCGTTGAATTGTGGTTTATTATGATTTTTATATATTTTCATCTTTTTTCTTATAGATTTTGTAATTTTATTTCTTTATTATATTGTTGATTTTTGTAATTATTTTCTGTTTACAAAATTATTTTTCTTGTGAATCTTTTAATATAGCATACAGGGAGGTGCATAAAAAACGGACAGAGCTGTAGTATCGTTATTAGTCATCCGATTTTCAAAATTCAAAAACCGCATTGAATTGTTCAAAGCCCGCTATAAACTGGCAGTAAATAATATGTTTTATTTTGAAGCGCCTCTGAATAACGATTGTCAACTTTTTTTTTTAATGCCAACATATCTTTTTTTTCTTTTTTTCGAATTCTACTTTTTTTTCTGAACACAGCGATATAATAAAATCATATTTTGCACGAACCGTAGCCGTAAAAATCAATTAAAATGTGATCACAGTGAAACGCAATTAAGTAAGCTATGAAACAAGTTATCCAGATAGAAATCTTCCTAGCTTTCAAAAATTTTGCAGATTAGAAGCTAATTTGCGACAATTTGGTGCATTCAAGAAACCAAAAGTTCTAGTGCGAAAATTAGATG
>JAFFZR010023630.1:0-10894 GCA_018397195.1 Lethrus apterus | reverse complement strand
GCAAAATGAATGTGGAAATTTAATAGACATTAAAAAAATGAAGAAAACTAACAAAAAAAACTAACTTGGGGCACAGATAATTCCAGAATATGAATATAAACATGTAAATATGCAATAAAAAAACAATAATCAGTTCCTTAAGCTTTTCCAAGGCATCCAGTATATCTAGAAACAATTTTTAAATTGCTCCACTTCTTACCATAGTTTTTGACTTCTTATCTTTTCGCATAAGCAGTTATGGAAAAACTTCGCTCTAAATGGACCTTTAAGTTCAAACATTCAAAAGTGTCATTAAAATTTTAATTTAAAAAAAATCAACGTAGAACGAAAAACACCAAACATTACACGAAATCATTATGTCATCAGACAAGGCCATTTTAAAGTTAGGCACGCGAAAAGTATTTTCAAATTTTATGTAAATTACGCAAAAAATTCGTTCGACAGACAGACAACGAAATGTGAAAATTGCAATTCATCATTCAATTTAGTACGCCACTGTGCATTGTTTTTGTTCTATGTCACTGTATCATGGACTTCAATTTCCGGGGTATGTTTTATGTCTAGCTGTCCATAAGTCCATTATATCGATATCTTACATCGGTGCATAAATTGCGGTTAATCGGAAATACCAAAGATCAATAAACTTGGTTTCACGAAGTTAAAAAAATGAATACAATCGATGAAAAAATTAAATAAATTAACGCAGAAAAATATCAGAACACACAATACCTCCGTGTTTACATACTAAATACAAATATTAGAGATCAAAACGTACATGTTACTGATTATTTAAAAAAGTATTAAATACACATTTTCCTTATCAATCCGTTGCCGTTGTATTAAATTACTTTTTAAAATGTAACTTAATATCGGGGCATTACAAAGAACGACGAGGTTTTTTCGTCGGTTGGCCCACACAAGATGTGCATTTAAAGTTGTTTATAAAATACACATTTGGCCGCAGAAATTAAGCATCGATTTATACACCAACAGACTGCGCAACCGTATTTTAATTTTATTGCTTATTTACATACGACTGTATAATAAAGACGATGAATTCACACTGACTTTAAATCATATTTGTTTAATACAAAATATTTATTCATATTTTCTTCATACTATTTGTGCAATGCAGCATGTTTACTCGAAAAAAAAAATAATAAAGAAATCTGAGAGAATAACAAATGGAGTAATCGGTTAAAATCTTCAATAAAAATTTTACATTAAGCAATAACCTCAAGGCCCAGTCCTCGGCCCTTTATTTTTTTAAAATTTGTTAAACAAGCGGTCATATGGCGATGATACAACGTCATATGAAAGAAAATTTCGAAAAATTACAACTATTAAACATATGGATTTTATCTTGATTGCTTGTCAACCTGATTATTTCATACTGAAGCCGTTTGTTTCAAAAAACTGTAAAGAAGTATTTTTGCTCATAGAAGACACTGTAAGAGCGCACTCATTCAAAAATCAGCCATAAAATCGGGGTATTTTATGAGAAGCAGTTCACTAAAGAGATTTTCTTGAAAGAATGTTATATTTTTTTCCATATTTGTTTCCCTTTATTGTAGTCCTAAATTGTCACTCAGTTATATTTGCTTGATATTATGTTTCGTCCACTAACATAACATCTTCAGAATTATTATTCGAACCACGGTTTTAAGAAGATCCCTTGCATCAGTACAATATATGCCTCAAAACTGATTCGAAATCAAGCAATTGGCCATTTAAAAATTCCAATTCAAAAACAAAATTCAAATAAAATACCTTTTTTTATTGTGCACTTTTGGATAATTCGTTAATATACGAGGATCGATCGAAAAATAATAAAAATAATAATTCAAAATTCAATATTTCTTAAAACTACGTGTAAAAAGAATCATGCGACATTAAAAATAGAAACAGTTGATTGTGTTTATTTGTTGTTGTGTTCGGATAATTAGTTTATATACGAAGATCGATCGGAAAATAAATAATAATAATAAAATAATAAAAATTCATACAACATTTCTTAAATGTTATGTAAAAGGAATCATGCGACATAAAAATACGTTTGAAATTAATCCTTCACACATTAATCATCAAACATACGACAACGTAACGAAATGTTTCCTAAAACAACATCATTTGCATAAAATGAACATTACCTTTATGTGTCGCGTGAAATGCCGTCGGAGACGATTGCAAAGAACTGGAAGCAAAACGTCCGATCGTGCTGTGAGAGTATAACGCACTCCCGAAGCTCGGCCCGCCCGGAAACAAAGAGTAAACGCCGTACTTGCTGAAACCTGAAACGAATTTTCACATGAAACAAACAAAACAAAATAAATATAACACAATTATTACGAATTAAAAAAAATATTTTTAAGACGAAGACGCTTTTCTGCAAATAATTAATAACAAACCGTTCGTGATTATTATTATTATCACGACTAGCTTTTGAAATTCTTCGTAAAACCGTTTAATTTTTCTTGTACTTCAAACAAATAACAACAACAACTTATGTAATAAAATTATTTTTATTTGGTTAAGAATTACGAATATTTTTTATTAGCACGAAGCGTCCAAGAAATTAATGTAAAGTTCTTTCCAACTGAATTTGTTTGTCGGTATTGAATACCCGTCAATCCGTCCGCAAACAAAATTATCAGTCAAGGAAAACACAGATTTTTGAAAATTCGTGTTATCTATATGTATAAATAAAAATGTATTGTCCGTTTGTTTAAAATTTTAAATCTCTGGAAGTTTACACTTTTGACCTTTTCCGAGTCCCGAAAATCGCAAATTTCACAAGACGGGCGTTTTCCGGATCCCTTGCATTTTTTTGGGTAAAATCGCGATAAATGGAGGCACAATTGGCATGGAACGAATCGGAGACGAGAAAATCAATTGAAAATTTCAATTTTTGCTTTAAATACATTTTCCGATTTTCGAGAAAATTTATCAACTTTTTTTTTCAAATGGCAATTGCCTTTGTCACGCGATTTTCCGATGCGAAATTTTCTCCTCTTTTCAACGGTGTGCGACACGTGGGTGGTATGTGCATTTTTTTGCAAAAAATTTCACAAAGCTAGAGGAAAATTTTCCCACAACCACGAATCTCCTGCAACACCGTCTTTGTCTCTTCGCCATTTTCTCTCCCTTTCCATTCATAGCTCGCCACCCTTTGTCCTCAACGCCCAACATTCCACCGAATTAAGCCGAATGGAAGGAATCGTACTGGGACCCCTTTTATATCTCCTGCATCCAAACAGTCTTACCAAAAATTTAGTGAGTCAACGAGACTCAACGCCTTACGACTTAGCTAGTCGTAAATTTATGCTTATTTTATCCCAAGTTATAGGGAAACAACAACTAGGTTTTTCCTTAAATGTCACAACTAATTAACACAACATTTACCTCCTATGAACAGATTTTAAAAAATGGGGATAATAAAATCTTTGTGTGTAAAAATTAACTTCAGTGGTGATGCACCAAAACGTCACTAACCGCAATTGTCGTGTGACGTAATACAAAACAAAATAAGCCACAGTTCGTAGAAGCACTCAAGTCGGCTATGTAAATGGCGCGTCTTGTAACTTTCTGGTTTCTTCTGACCCCGAATAACGGCAAATGAATGATAATTTTATACGGACATTTCTATTTTGAAACTAACAAAGTGATGTGTATATGCGCGTCGTTATTTCCATATCGTTAGTCACAATTTAATGAGGATATAAATTTAAAACGAAGTTGGATTTGAACAACAAACAAAATTAAGCGATTACTACGTATGAAAATTATTTCGAAACATACGAAGCAATAACAAAAATAACGGCAACATTTAGTCGAATTTACTGTGGATCCTCAAATAAAATTTTCACCAACTATTCACTACTGTAATACGCAGAATTTCAAAATAAATAATTTAGATTTTCCTTCTTTTCGAATTTAATTAATTTAAAAAAAAGAAAAAATAGGGAAATAGAAACATAAAACTAAGAAACGTCGTAGACAAAATGCAAATTACGAATTAAACGAGAGAATAAATTTCGGCAAAATCCAAAACAACACGCGCCCCCATCGGGTTGTCTCATGCGTGCATAATTTATAGTTGCGCCATGTGTTGATGTTTGTTGCCAACAAAACAACGGTGCATCCAGCAATGTCACACTAAGTGTTTAATGATAACGTTTATTTTCTCCAGCATATCGAGTACCTGTAGCTTCGTCTCGCTCTAAAATAAAACGCGCAACAACGGGGACCCGTCAAACGATCTCTCCTCCGTTCCTGCGTTAGACAATTCTGTCGCTTTATTTCTTATTTTGCGTTTGAGTAGACGTTAATTGTTGGTTTAAACGACGGATTGTTTGGATTTTTACGGGAAATATTTTGATCGTGCGGTCTCCGAATAAATTTATTTTCTGTAATAAAATTGAATAATATATTGAAGGCAAAATTCGTAATAAATTTACTCGGCGAAGTTTAATAATAAATGTCAGGAAAACATTTGAATATTTATACTAAAAAGAAATATTATTTGTTAGTTTACTTAACGAGATATGGCGCAAATTTTGGCATTTCATTGTGACCGGTTTTGAACTTTATCCCTCAACAGTCTTCGAAAATCCGTGAAGATTTTATTAATAAATGGGCTACAACTTACAGCATAATAAATTGTAAAAAATGCGATTAATTTAAACTGAGATTAATGGGATTACAGAACATGTAAGTGGACCAAATCGATTTGGGTTCGATATCTATCAATAACCTCAAATCTTTCATTTTTGGAAAACGGGCAAGTTCTTCTTACCAAAAAGTCAGTGAAGTTTTCAAAATTGAGGACCTAATGAGATGAAATTTATCGAATATTTTAAATATTTTCTATCAAAATTTCAGTTTGACGAGATCTTAGGGCATGATCAGTTGAAAAAGTTGGGTTGGATTAAAATGAGCAAAATTAGGTTGGATTGCATTGGAATAAATTGCTGTTAAATGGGTTGTATAAAGTTATATTCAAAAGTATCAGCGTATGAATGTTGGCTGGATGCAAAATGTTTTGTTTTTCCATTTCTAACAATGTGGAATAAAAAAAACCCTTATTGGATGGTGTTTTAAATCCTGAAAATTCAATTTCGTTGAACTAAATTTAAACAAATAAAAATAACAGAGACTTAGCCTATAAAATCTGTTGGTGGAAAAAATGTACAACAAATATGGTGGAGGAGCCGGTACATAACATGTAAATAGAAAGAATGCAAGCTAGATGTTTGATGTTTCTTCTGAAATAATAAATAAAAATAGAAAATTAGATCGAATATGTAAACAGAAACTCAAATTACGAAAAAAAAATGAACAATTTTCTTTGTAATGACATTATGTGGACATAAAGTCTATTTTCATAATTTAAAATAGCAATGGAAATTAAAAAATGTAGTCCATGACAAACAGTAGTATCAGGTATATTCTGTAACTTTTAACCACGTTATCAACGTGGCATGATCATTACTATCACCATGACAATTGAACTTCTCCGACAATCAGGAAACTGTGTCGGCGTTGCTACGTTAAAGTTACAAAATAAGGCCGAATACAGATTAAATTAGTTCCCAACGATAATCAACAGGAAAGAAAAGAATAATTTAAAAACTTGAAATGCTTAGAATAATAAACAGAGATAACGAAAGCCACATACTTTTATTTCCTGCAAGCATATGCAGATAACTAAAAATTGCAATAAGAAAATCCATTTTAAATTACGGGATGAAATACTGAGAACAATCTTAGGAAGGAATTATTGAGAAGGATCTCAAGGGGAAAATATCGAGAAGAATCTCAATGGAAAAAAATATCGAGAAGAATCTCAAGGGAAAAATTATCGAGAAGAATCTCAAAGAGGAAATATTGAGAAGAATCACATGCGAAAAATATTGAGAATAACCGGGGGAATACACAGAAGAATCTTAGAAGTAAATGGTAAAAAGCTCGTTTATCAACTGACGAAGTTTAAAAGAAGTAGAATGTAAAAGGGAGAGGAAAACCATGATTCCCACGGCTGGGATGTCTATGCATCAAGTAGCACGTGAAAGCATACTTGTCCAATTTCTGAATCCTGTTTTACCAAGTTTTGCTCAATGTATTTGTCCAACAGAATCAAAAGCTCTTTTGCGTGTTTTGTTAATAGAACACTTAAATTGTATACAACAAAAATAATAATCGTAGATAACAGATGGATATTTACAATAAAATAAAAGAAGACGAAGAAAATTTCATAGCCATTCCGGACTGCCTCGATTCGTACTGTAAAATAATAAACTTCGGGAGATAAATCGATAGATTCTGCAATATAGGTCAAGTAATGCATATGCATGTATAGCCGTTATATCGTACTGTGTGTGTACATGTTTGCTGAAATGTTCATATGTTTATGTAAATTATGATGACATTAATACCTTTATTATGCGCGCTTTGTTAGTGCAAATTTCTAAAAGTCGAAATAATTCCAGCCCTAAACCCAAAAATTAGTAAGTTTTAAATTAATTCAAAAAGATAAATAAATAAATAGTAGGAATGCTTTCTTGTTTCAGAGAAGCGGACGTAAAACGGATGTTGCGGCGTTCGCCGATAGATGGCGCTGTGCATCAGTTCTAAGCAATTCTACTAAGAAAAATCTAATTCCCGTAAGAAGAACTGAAAATTTTCATCACCGCAAAAGATCAAACACAAAAACGGGAAATTAATCAAGGAAGAGAAAAAACCATTAAAACGCTAAAGGAAAATGTTAAATTTAATTATAAACGAATTAGGAAGAAATAATATAAAAATATCAAAGAACATCAAAGCATCAATTGAATGCGCATTGAAAGATATTTTCTCAAGTATACGAAAAACCCATTGGAATTTCAACGACTTTATTAAATACTACAATATTTCAAGGGATTTAAAAAAAAATTCTGGTATTTTCAAAAACTAACGACACCTAACGACTTATTAAAGATTTGATAAACAGCAGGAAATTGATAATAACATATTTTCCCACGTTCTTAAGAAAATAAAAGTGAATATCATTAAAACCAGGCCTAGAAAATGTTGACTGTATCAAACTCTTCCTGTCGATTTAACGTCGGAATGCATAGTTTCACTTTTATAGCTTCAATAATTAATTTAGTTCACAACCAATATTTCTTTAACAATATAATAAACAAATTATAAAAATAAATAATAAACAATAATTACTATACTATGTTCGTAAATTCGGAGGAGTAAATACATATAAGTCACAATTACACTGGAACAATTTTCGAACTTAGTTGGCCAACACTGATCGTATTATTTAGACGTCCAATTCTACTTTTGTTCGGTTATTGTTAGATGCGATTTCGTGCAATTGTCTGTTGGATTTTGTGTATTTCTCCTGTCTTTCATTATAAAAAGTTAATAAACTTTCTTTTGAATATCCGCAATCACTATTAAAAGAGTCAAATGTAATAATTTTGTATTTTATAAACATATTTTTTTTGTTTATTAATAACCATTTACTACTATTTACCAATCAAATAATTTGGAGAAACTAAAATCTTGTTTAATCTAAGTTTATTGGATAAATGCCCCGGGGGCGTTTCCTTAGCGGTGAAACTACAGTACTTGTCCCCAGATTTGAATACGTTCAAATTGAAGTGATCAATTCATCTTCCTGTTAATAAACAACAAATGACTTTTTAAATACTTTAAAATCGACACCTGTCAGCTGTCACACATGTAAACATTAAATACCGGAAATATGGTTGCGAATACGGCAATTTACACTGTGTAAGCGCGTCTCGCAAGTAGCCAATCAGTGAGCGAATTTTTTAAGTGAGAATTTTAATTTACTCCTCCGAATTTACGAACGTAGTATAGTATAAGTTGTCACCTTACCGTTCGTACTCAGTGGGCTTATTTTGAAAATATTTTATATCTGAGAATATAGAACCGCCATTCTTGCGGATTAAGTTTAAAAAGTCACTTTTTACCTTTACTATACAAAATGAATAACGATGACCAAATACGTAGACAAAACGTCGCCCCTTTAATATCTTCAAAAAAAAAAAAACTTAATTAATTATTTTATCGAAATAATAAGTACCACGATAATTCAAATTTTTCTGAAATGAAAAGTTAACGTCAAACCAGTAAAATGATTAAGAAATGGTATTCCAATTCCAAATTATTCAAATTTTGTATGAAAATATTTAAAAATTATTAATTCGTGAAACAATAATTTGGTACAAAAATTTTGTACAAAAATGTTCCAAAAAGTCGCAAAATTCCCCCGTTTACGATAAAAAATAAATTAATAAATATTAACTAAAATATTAAATAAAAAATAAAAACAAATTAACTCACCATCTGCGGTGAAATTTGTAGCCGACGTAGCTGATGCAGGAGCAATGGGCCAAAGTCCCCCCCTCTGTGAGGGACCCCCCGGCCCTGCGGGGCTGCCCAGCATAACCTAACCAATCAAGACGCCTGAAAAAAAAATCCTGATTATTTACAATATTTTTGATATTTTAACTAGTTTCATGAATAAATTTATTGTTTGAAACAAAGTTATAATTTTTAAACAAACCTTTCATTGAAAAATTCGCATTTATATTACAATTTGCATTATCAACGTATTTTTTTATGTTAATGTCATTTAAATCAATGAACTAGTTTTGCAATTTGTTTATTTTATTTCGATCTTCTAGAAATGCAATAATAATAATTAATAATAATAGTTCATATTATAAATGGTTCATATTCAAAGAGTAGTACACAAAACACAAATTTCAAAATTTCTCCAAATTAATTGAATGAAAATAGTGGAAGGAAGCAAATGGCGTGTGCAGGGTATATATAAGCTTGTTTATAAACATTATATGTAGCAATTTTTTAGATTTATCTTCGAACTCGAATTCGTTTTGTATTGATTCCAAGCGATGATACTGCATTAACCAAAGGCATATACAATAGTGTCATCCGCACTTTCCAATTAACTCCATAAATATTTGTATTGATTCTACATGTGTAATTGTCGTAACACACGCAATTATAATCATCACAGTAATTTATTTAATTTAACAAGCAGTTCCATAACTTTCCCTACGATTTTTAATTGTAAACAATTTACTCGTCGCTAATTGTTCGTTTAGTTTAGTAATAACATTTAAATACCAATTGGAAAAGTGTTTTTTTTTTAACGAATTAACACTAACGATTTGTGATCATAAATAAAAACAAATTTATCATTTTTAAATGAAAACGAATTATCTAGACATTATTTAAATGCAAAGTATGTGTCTGACTGTTTTACATAATCTCTTTCCACTCCGGAACTAACGACGAGATTGCGCCGTGGTACACGCACATTACGTAGATGTAACAGTCTGTTAGTGAATGTGTTTTCACGTTGCATAAAGCCGTTTCTGCCATTAAAATAACAAACGGAAAATTAAAATTTTTCAATTATTTTGCAGAGTCGAAAATCAAATCGTTACAAACTGTCGGGTTTAGAGAATAAAACTCACATAAAATGATTTATAGTCAATTTATGCCGTGTACAGCACACGGGAGGCTATAAAATTAAAATTAAAGGCGGCTGTGCTTCAACACATTTGTTTTTATATCGTCGACCGTCGAATGTTTCTTTGTATTATTTGGGATATTTTGAGCAGGTTGGGTAATTAGAATTATTAAGGTAAGAATTCAAATTATAAAGCTAATTTAATCTCATTTAACTTACTCACCATTGTGATCTAGCTTAGCTTAAGAGATACGAAGTCGGTTAAATTGGGGCAAAGTTGCGTGATTTGTTGCTCATTAATAATAATTCGTAAAGAAATTCAACCTATTTTCATTTGGTTTTGAGATATTTGAAAAAAACTGAAAAAATTGATTTTGGTTTCTAATCTAAACTTGATGATGATTCTACGAATACGAAACGTTGCGCGAACTCTCCAAGTAATGCATAATACGCACGTTTTGAGTACATTTTCACAGAATTTACAAATAATTATAAATAAAGAAGTTACAGTCAAAAAACTAAAATCTTTTTTTTTAATTTTTTTCAAATATCTCAAAAACAATTGAAGATAGGAATTTTTTTACGAATTATTAACGAGCAACGAATTACGCAACATTTTCCCAATTTAACCGACTTTGTATCTCTTAAGCGAAATACTAATGACGAGCGAGTTATGAGACAGCCTGTATATAGTTGGAGGACGTCGAAAGGGATCTAGATTGGATTGAAGAAATGGAAGACCATAGCAACAGACGGAAAAGAATGGAGAAAAGTGGTCAAAGAAGTCGAGGACCTTCAAAGCCCGCTGACCAATTACTGGGTTTACAGCTTTAATATTTCCAATATACAGGGTGTTCAAAGTTATCTGCGCACTATTGCTGTCTTCGTTATTTTTGGAGCTACAGAGTCGGTTAAATTAGCAAAGATACAGTGATTTTTCCGCTGATTACAATGCTTCACACAAAAAAACAATTGCGCATCACATTTCAGAGCCAACTCAGATAATTAGATTTTTTAAAATGGAACATCCTGCATATTTATGTAGCAGTAGGTAGAAAATGAAATTTTGCACAAAATCTTATACTACTATATGCCAGAAATGAAAAACAAAAGAGGTACGACGATATTAATACAGGTATTAGTAGAGAAGCTACGGTGTTGGTCAATACATCAAAAATGTGTAGTTTTTTCTACTGATTACAATGGCATACTTAAAAAAACAATTGCGAGTCGCATTTTCGAACTAACAAAAAAAATTTTATGAGACATCCTGTATATTTTAATTGATAAAAAGTTAAATTTTACATAGAATACTCTTCTAATAGTACAACCGTAAGATGAAAGGCCAAATTTTAATATAAAATAAGT
>JAFFZR010023627.1:0-10973 GCA_018397195.1 Lethrus apterus | reverse complement strand
TTTCTGCCTAAACTATGAGAAATGACGAAATGGAGCAAGAGACAGGAAATGTAGGTAACTTATGTGTCTATCAGCAAAGAAAGTTTCAAAAGTATTCATCTAATAACAAAAAAATTATGAGCTTCTTAAGATGTGGATGACCATTTTTTAACCACTTAAAAAACACGCAGAAGAGAAAATAAAATGTCAAATAATGTTTTCTTTTAGTACAAATCCACATACCAAATTTGGTCCCAATCGCGATAAGCGTTAGAAAGTTTTCTCGAAAAAACGATTTCTTTTCAGGACATTTGCATCCCTCTAGCGGCTAAACGAAGCAACTTTGAATAGAGGTAAGTTGGGTTAAATCGTCCTATTTTGGCCTCAGGGATATGTGTTATTATTTTGTACAGACCTTTCGGGGACACCCCGTATAAAAAAATGTAATCAAGCTGATTTGCATTGAAAATGCTCTGTATATGTAGTATTATCTGTAATTGTAGCATTACCTTAATTTAACATAATTAATATAAAACACAATAATTTTTTTTTTAGAAAGTTCCGATATCTTGGAGCCCATTCTTTATATGTACAGTGAGATCGAAAAAAAAATTAGTCAAAGTAAGCCATGAACAAAAATCGGCATGTCTATACTTAAACCACTATTTATTTTTTAATGTCAAATTGACGTTTGTCAAAAATTTTCAATAGGAAAGTGCTCCTGAAATTGTTCATAACAGGCAACGTAAGAATATTGCCATTTACCGTATCCTGTTTCATTTCCATTTCAAAAATAAAATTCTAAAAGCTTTGATTTGTTTGGACAACATTTTTGACAAACGTCAATTTGACATTAAGAAATAAAAAGAGGTTTAAGTAGACACGCCGATTTTTGTTCATGGCTTACTATGACTAATCTTTTTTTCGATCTCACTGTAGTATTGTAATATTAACGATAATTCTAAAAAGAAAAATGTAACTAATCAACAACACAAACCATGCTTGTCGAAACAATCACAATACCTTCCCATAATGGACAATCGGTAACAAGTTACGTGTCTTGCTTCGACGATGACTTTGAATTAGTTTGGAATTAATCGAACCCTCTCTGACGCAATTACGTGAGGAGATGCATCTCCGCCTTTAATTTCTTAATACGTAGCGCAACTTTTAATCGTATGAATACATTTTCCCGGCACGTGCGCTCCAATTTAACGGGCACAGATAACGAAAGTAGTTTATGTGCGGGCGGTTCACCGTTAACGTAGGAAAAGGCGGAACGAAAGAAACAACTGTGTATGCGAAAACATCTCTTTGATAAAAATTTGAAAATTTTAAAATGAAAGAATCCAACTGGTAAAGAATTGCGCAAACCACGCAAAATTACAACAAAAGGACAAAATTAAAAATTTGATTGGTCGTTACTTTCTGTTCGTCTCTCACATCTACAGATAACGCTGTAACTGGAAATAAAACGGAATAACGATTTAAAATAAAATTATACAATAAAACGTTATAATACGACATTGTTAAACGTGCATGAAACAAGCATCGAAATAATCAGGTGGGTTGGACGGAGCGAGCGTCGTTATTAAAACAGACGGATTAAAACCGTGTAATCCAATTAAATTTTTGTCCTGCTTAAACAGCGCTCGCGGATCCGCTTACGCAAACAAAATTAAATTTTCGTTACAAATATCGGTGGCAAAATACGGCGACGGGATAACGAGCGCAGATTAAGTGTCATTATTGCGACGAGCGAAAAAACACACAACAAAACGGATTTATTTCGCGTCGGTGTGAATTATTTTTGCGTTTAACGGCGGAATTTTATCGGAAAATACGTCCAATTTCGTACACACGGCGAATCTAGTTATTTAACGTCTCCGGTCGGAAATTCCTTTCACGGTGACGCTCGCACAAAACGAGCCGTTCGAACGTTGACAAGTTCAAAGCGGCGGGCGCTTAGTCGAACTAAATATCCCAAGAATGTTTCATTTTGTGCGGCGACAGCGGCGGCGACGACGACGGCAGTTAATTTAGATAAAATTATTTCCTGGAAATAAAAAGGAGAGAACGGTGATCCATCACAGCTTGCCATGATTGATGGTACGAACGGGTCGACAGTCGCAAGGTGGTTGGCACGCGGCATGCAAATTCGAGCGACTCCCTTCAGCGGCCAACGTGTGGCATTTACGTTACAAATTGCCAATGATGGAAACCGTTATTTTCTATAAGAAATTTTTTTAACTTTTTCATGTTGGTAACTGTTAGAAAAACAAACAGTAGACAACTTCGCCTGTGTTAAATTTTTTATCGTTTTATGAATCAGCAGAATAATTAATTTGTTTACATTTTTTTTTAAACATTCATTACATTTTCTCCTCAAAAGACATAGTTAAGTTACAAATCGTCAATAATTGAAAACATTATTTTCTATAATAATTAATTTTTTAACTTTTTCACGTTGGCAATTCAGCCAGTCATAAGTTTTTACAGACACTAGGCGTACATTGAAGTACGTCTGATATAGGTCATACCTACTGCCGTTAAGTATTAAAATATCAAATGTGTGTTTCTTCTTTTCTGTTAACTAGTAAGAGATTGTTACTCTAGAATTCCGCCTGCACCTGTAGAACACCATTAATTGCCGTCAAACCATTTCTATAACCATTTCTAATTTTTTTTTTATGTTGGTAATTGTAACATAACAGTAGATTTAACAGTAGGCTTAAGTAGACTCAACAATAGATTCGATAGTATAAGGCTTCGCCTTTGTTAGATTTTTATCTTTTTATCAGCAGAAAAAATGTGAAAATAATTAATTTGTTTAATTTTTTTAAAACTCAGATTCTCAAATTTTCCAACATTCATTTTTTCCTCACAAGATGCTCTTAAGTTACAAATTGTCAATGATAGAAACCATTATTTTCTATAATTGATTTTTTAACCTTTTTACGTTGGCAATTTAGCCAGTCACAAGTTTTTCTTGTGCATTTCTTCTTTTCTGTGAAAGAGTAAGAGATTGTTACTCTAGAAGTGCGCCCATACCTCTAGAGCACCGTTAATTATACGCCAATGCTACCGACAACTCTTGACGAACAATTGAACCTACCAAGGCATGACAGCGAGTCCAATACCAGATCTCTCACATCAGGCAAGCCACTGCAAACAAAAGAGTAGACATCAGTTTACAACTCCAATTTTCTTCGATTTTTTAAATTATCTTTTTATGAATCAAAAATGTGAGAATAATAAATTTTTTTGGATCTTTTTTTGCTAAACCCATTTATTCAAATTTTCCAACCTCACAATTTTCTCCTCACAAGACGTATTTACGTTACAAATCGTGAAACCATTGTTTTCTATAACCAATTTTTTATGTTGGCAATTGCAAGAGTAGACTTAAAAGTAGATTTGGCTTCGCCTGAGTTTTTTAAATTTATGATCAGCTGAAAAAATATAACAATGTATTTTTTTTGCAAAACCCTTGTATTCAAATTTTCCAATCTTCATTAATTTTTCTCTTCTTCAACTTACGAACTAAAAAAATGGTTTGAGTTGGTTTGGGTTTCATTGACGAAATTAGATCCAGTTTAAAGATAATTTGATTTAGTGTCCATACAAACGAGAATGATGTCAATTAGTTCGATTGGTTGGGGTGAAGATGAACAGAATTAAGAGTTTAAGTAGGTTAAGCTGGATTTGCTTAGGTTGAGTTGGGTTTATGTAGAAAAAAAAAAACAAACTCTAATCGAACCAAATGTAACTAAAATGATCTTCTTATCGATGAGAGCGCCGGGCAGTGATATAACACATGTTTTGGCGTTTCATCTTCTTCAAGAAAACCGCGCCAGGTGGTGTGGTTTACGACACCTAACGTATATAGGTGCTTATTCAGTCGACAGTGACCTGTCTAAATCCCTACCAGTTTCCTTAGGTGGGGCCTGCTCTGCCTTAGGCAGAATTTTGTTTGCTTCGGGCAAGGTTTCTGAACAGAAGCCCTTGGCTCTTTGCAGTCTGTCAATGACATACAGCGTTCCTTGTGTCTACGCAAGCGACCCCTCACCCGATAAGGTCCTCAAGGTGATCGACAACGTTGCTTCGGGCAAGGTTTCTGAACAGAAGCCCTTGGCTCTTTGCAGTCTGTCAATGACATACAGCGTTCCTTGTGTCTACGCAAGCGACCCCTCACCCGATAAGGTCCTCAAGGTGATCGACAACGTTGGCTGGCTTGAGGACTAATGGGGGCAGGGGACTCTTTGGAGGGATGGTACAATGGACCCATTTTAGAGTCCTAAGTGCCAACGTGGTCTTCGGACCACACCCTCCAAATCTTAAAATCCAGAATCCAGAAGGGGAATAGGAAATTAAAGGAAAGGAAAATGAGGGGGCTAGAAAGAGGTAAGGTTAAAAAGAAATAGAGATGGAGGGTTCGAAAATTTTGTTACAAGATACTTGTGTATGTTTGTGTTGCGATGAGTTCGTTTCAAAAAGATTAAAAAAAAGAGTGATAAGGAAGTTCGTGGAAAAGACATATAATCACTTCGCGTGGGTTTGTCTGAATTCTTTTTTGTTGAATCTGTAAACAATTTAAAAAAAAAAACAATGCATCAGGCCTGGGGAGGGGAGCCCCATGAAAATGCCTGCAAAAGTATAAATACCAAATACCTTGGAATTCAGGTTACTCCAGGTCTTTGGACAAAATTGACATTTTAGATAAGTTTCAACACAAAGGAACTCAATCCTTTACAAGAATGTTGGGTTTTCATTACTAAAGAAAAAAATCTTGTAGGTTTGTAAGGGAACTAGTTTGGGTCACAAAGAGGTATGTTCATGTTTAGTTTTGTAATCAAAGCAAAATTTAGGCTTATCAAACTGTGTCAGTTAGGTTGGATCGCAAACCCCAATAGGTTAGGTCGAACCCAACTAAGCCAGTTTCAGGTTTCGTAATAAGCAGAACGTTTAGCCTGAAGTTGATTTTATGAATCACATCATCAGTTATTTTCATTTATGTTCAGGTTTAGGTAAGTTTAGTTTTCTAATCAACGCAAAAGTTACCTTTTTCAAACTGGATTAGTTAGGTTCGATTGCAAACCCCAATAGGTTTACAATCGAACCCAACTAAACCAGTTTGAGGTTTCGTAATAAACAATTCGTTTAGCCTGAAGCTGATTTTATGAATCACATCATCAGTTATTTACGTCAGTTTTTTTTCCTGTAAATCCCCATAAGTTCAAATTCAACACAACCATTCATTGCTGACCAGCTGAGATATTATTGACGATGCAATTTAACAAAAAAAACTTTTACTTGGCATACGTTACATACAATTCAACATAAACTGCAATTCATGTTTCCTTTCCCGCCTCCTGCAGTTTCTTCTTCAGCCTTTTCAAAATTTCAAATCTCGCGACCATACCATGTAACCCAGCCTCACGATTCGCTAACAGCACAAGGTGGTCTGCGAATGCTAAGGACCATATTTTACCATTTCCCACATTGATCCCCTATCCTGTTCCCTGCTTAACACTTCTTCCAACTCCGATATACAGGGTGATTCCTAAAAAACGCCGCAAGCTGTAGCTCTCTTGTTTATTGTCCGATTTTAAAAAATAAAAAACACGGATAAATGATCTTAAAAATACTACAAGGACTTGTTAATTTTATTTTTTTCTGCATTAACTTTAATGTGAAGCGACAGTCAAGTTTTCTTTTTCAAATGGCAATGTATATTTTTTTAATTTAGTATGGTAGAGGATTTTTTCTAAATCCAGAAACCAGAATCCAGTGACGTATCCAAAATTTGAGTTTGCATACGAACTGCCGTTTATGGTCTTCTCGATGTATATAACACGTCGAATGAGCATAATTTTAGCGGCGATAAAACGGGATCGTTCGCGAAATTGAATTAAAACCGATACTACCGTGTGTAAGGAAAACTTTTTAAACGGCATTAAAACGGCACCATAAAACTTCGGATATCTGGCGCGAAATTAAACTTAAATGAACTTTATCGTTGAATTTATCGTACCGATAATTCTCGCGGAGCCTCGCTCGGCTCCTAACACGAAGAAACGGAATTAACACGATTTAATTAAGAAAAAAATAAAGTAAACGAATGGAAAATTTGGGAAAATTAATTGGGTAAGTTTTTTTTGTTTTAATTTTAAGTACAGTAAAGAATCCAGCGAACGAACCGAATTGGGAAAGAATATTGGAAAGAATTTGTAAAAGTTGAAGTTTAAGCGGCGACAACCTTGGTCAGAGATGGCCAACAAGTGGATCTTCTTTGTACTCTACCTTTTGAATTTTAATTACGGAGTGAATCCAACCCATATAATCCTCGAATTTTTAATCCAAAATTTTGGAAATTGTACTTTTTTGAATTTCAATTACGGAGCGAACCCAACTAACTCATATATCATTAGTAGGTGATCGCGACACATTTTAAGAAAACTAGTCGATCATATATATAATTAAGTTGCCCACCCCTGACCTAGGTAACGATAAAAACGGGCTATAAATTTTCAGGTCAACGACACTAACCCAAGCTATTTTATAAAAGAAATTATAAAAATAATCATTATACTTTGTAGCTTTCAGAAATTCAATTTTAATATGGAACTTGCCCCTTAAAGTGTAGACGCAGCACTGATCCTTGCGGTATTCCTTACACAACATGACACTCGTATAATGTGTTATTTTACAATTTTTGTCCGTCAAGCATCGCCAAAAAAATTGTTTTTTAAAATATATTTTTTTAAGTGTATTGGAGTCCACATAGTCCCTTGCGGCACGCCACATGCTGAAATTTGTCATTTATTTTTAAAATGTGTGTCCTATCCTACCCTATCCATGATTGGTTCCAAAAATTAAATCTTTAAATCTTTTCCAAAGAACCTTGGAAAACAATATGGAACGGACTTAAAGATATTCTGCGTGCGACTTTAATTATCGGGTACTTCATCGATTAAATGTTCCATACTGTTGGATTTCTGGGCGAATATGATCAATTTAAACGATACAATGAGAAAGAGTGTCGATAAAATAGAGTCGTCGATAATTGCGTAGAAATCCCCACGTTGGGCGGATATTTTTAGTCTCTTTGGGATTATAATTTTCAAATTTAAAAATAATGTAATAAACGACCCAATCACACAAAATTACGTCCAGGATCGTAGCGACAGAATTTTTCAGCAGGAATATCCCTAAAACATAACAGATGTTTTAGGGATATTCATGTACAAAAATCGACCGAAAAATGTCGACAATTTCGCCACAAATATTTTATTTAAATGGCAATGTTGTTTGTTAATTAATCTCTTTTGCAACGGCTCACCATAGAATCAACAAATGCAGTGCGTTTTGATGAATAGTTTACGATAAACGCATGTTATTCGAATTTAACCGTTTTTTATAAATCGTTTAAATTGCGTTTGGAAAAAAAAATCGCTTGACGAATGATTGATTGGAAGTTAAATTAATGATGTTTGTCAATGTGTTTAAACGGAGAATTTATAGTCAAGTTGTACCTCAAGGTGTACCCCAATGGAATATATTAGGTCCGTTACGTTATGTAATTTTATCCAAAATCTATTATTTCCTGTTAAAGTTTTTTTTTAATAAAATTTTTATCAAACATTCAATCAACGAGATGCGAAATTTCTTCGTGAAAATAAAAAAAAAACGACGCATCAATGTTGACTTTAAAAAGGATAACGCGAACGAAATTAATTCACGCGACCGGAAACACGGCTACCGAAAACGGAAGCAAATATTTGATTTCGAAGTCGCGTCAGGATTCTGGTGGGCTGATGAAGGGTAGATAACGTACGTAAACATAAATCCCTCGGCCGTCAGTCGACCCGCACACGAAACATCATAATTACACCTTCTAACCTTTAAAAGATAAGACGCTTGTCAAAAAGCACGCAACTGACTGACGGTAAATCAGCCAGAGGGCTCGCTTGACGATGCCACGTAATTAAAGATGACTCGGGGAGGCAATGTTGAAATCGACAGTCGTTTGTTGCGGTTTTAATTGGCTAGACGTGCGTTTCGCGCGGATGTAATTAAATCCGGCGCGGCTTAAAATGCAATGTTGACGTTTGTTCTCTTGTCGATCGAAAAACCACAACGAAATGCGTTTATTTTTTAATGAAATTTTTTTAAACCGACTAATGTACACCCATGCTAATCACAATCTGCAAAAATGGCGATTTTATCTTATTTACTCATGTTAAAAAATATTATAGGCCAATCAGTCACGAAATTTTCCAACCTGAAAATTCCCCACGTTGGCCGCTTGTATATGACTTGTAGATGAATCGTGCATTCAAGTTAAAAAATATACAAATATCCCATTAACTCGACGTTTTTAAGGTACAGACGCCAGACGATTTTAAGATACAGATGCCAGTCGAGTTAATGGGATATTAGTGTATTTTTTAGCTTGACTGGACGATTGTTATACAAGCGGCCAACGTGGGGAATTTTCAGGTTGTTAGATGACGAGAGGGGAATTTCGTGACTGGTTGGCGTATACCATTTTTTTCTTTATTAGACGACAATCACATGGGAATAGCTACCGGGGGGGGGGTCATGACTTAATTAACACATTGGCTGAGCGTAGCGAAATAGTGCTGATTGAACTGGCTGCACTTTAGCTTGCAATGTATGGCTGGAAAGTTGGAAGTTGTTTTGAATGGCTGGAGTTTAAGAAGGGACGGAGTTCTAATGTTTCTTTGATGTTATTGATGAAACTTTACGGTGTACTTTATACTTAACTCAATTAATGTTTTGATTGAGTCGGTTGCCTTCTAGGTTAGATTTTAAGTTTATAAAAAAAAAATTTTTTTTTAGGTTAGGATGTTTTATTTTGTCTGCTTTCGATTGTTTTTTGTTGAATTATTTCTTTTATGGTAGATTTTAGTCTTTACTTGGATTGGAATATATTGTTTTGGGTTTAAATTCGATTGTATTTGTTTTAGTTGAGATATGATATTTATAGTTGGGTTTTGGGTACGATAGATTTTGTTTTGGGTTTAAGGTCGATTGTATTTGTTTTTGTTGAATTATGATTTTTGAATGAGGGACCTATTGATTGATTGATTTTGCCCCTTGATTCCCTCCCACCACTTTTCCCAAGTTCTCGAAGAACTTAACTGGACTGAGAGGGAGAGATTTGTTTGGGGCCACGAACGTCTTACAGACGCTAAAGCCTATTCCATACGCTCCAAGGATTAGGGAAATGAGGAAAACCTAATCAGAATAGTCGGTCAGAAGGCCAATTCAAAATCAGAAACAATGTAAACTTAAACTGGGATATAAATTTAAAATGTCCGCCACTAAGATATAAACCCTAGACCCTGAGATTACTAGCCTACTGACTAAGACACTGGATCAGTAATCCCCATTAGGTTTCAGTTACTTACGGTAAGGTTGAAATCCTGTAGGTTTCAGGTTTATTTTTTGAAACTGTTGTCTGCAATTGGATGCTGCCACCAACATTTATATTTACTAGTCAATTCTTTAAAAAATCAACCTGATCTAGAAAATGCTTCAAGTAAAGAAAATAAATTTTTGAGAGCAATACCGAAATCCAACTCATTAGACGAGGCAGCTAAAATTTTAGGTTTTTTTTTTAAATTTGAATATTGATGTAGATTAGGTTCGACTAGGTTGGCACTAGGTTTTCTGATGGAGAATGGGCGAAGCCCACAAAATTCGGCGATGATGGGCGTTCCTAGAACAGTAGAATTACCACTACTCGACTCGAAAATTAATTATGTAACCATTCCACTGGATTCTAGCGATTTTTGAAAACATAAAAAAATTATGATAATATTATAAAGCAATATGTTGCCCTTGCAATACCGATATCAATCCGAAATCCAACCCAAACCACGTCGCAGCTAAAATTTCTATTAATTTCAGGCAACATTTTAGGTTTTTTTTTTAATTTGAATATTGATGTAGATTAAGTTCGACTAGGTTGCACTAGGTTGTCTGATGGAGAATGGGCGAAGCCCACAAAATTCAGCGATGGTGGGCGTTCCTAGAACAGTAGAATTACCACTACTCGACTCGAAAATTAATTATGTAACCATTCCACTGGATTCTAGCGATTTTTGAAAACATAAAAAAATTGTGATAATATTATAAAGCAATATGTTGCCCTTGCAATACCGATATCAATCCGAAATCCAACCCAAACCACGTGGCAGCTAAAATTTCTATTAATTTCAGGCAACATTTCAGGTTTTTTTTTTAAATTTGAATATTGATGTAGATTAGGTTCGACTAGGTTGCACTAGATTGTCTGATGGAGAATGGGCGAAGCCCACAAAATTCGGCGTTGGTGGGCGTTCCTAGAACAGTAATCAACATCGCGATTATTTCAATTTCATCAACATACCCTCGTCCCAAAACACGGCGAAAACATTCGGACGTAAAACACTTTAAAACGACGTATATTCCAACGTGAGATTAAATTCCGTTGTCGTCGAACTGTCCGCGCCGAATTCTCTGTAATTTTTCTGCGTCGCGTCGGCCGTCGACGTCCGCACGGTGGGTTCTGGATCTGTTGACTTGATTTACATGCAAATGGACACCTGGATTAAAATTCCCGGCGCGAACGCATTATGCGTACGAACGCGTTCGTCCGTCACGACGTACCGTGATCGTTTCAGACATTCCCATTACCGGCGTACGGAGGCTAAATGGGCGCTGACAATTTAATAACTTTTGTAATTACCAATGCATTCGGTACGTACGCATCGCGTGTGCCATGTTAATAATAATAATATAATAATAAGTTTATTGGTGTTAATATACAATATTAGTATTTACACAAGTCAAACATTACAATCAAAGAGGTTAAATGTCTCTGAAATCACTTAATATAAATTCTTCAAAATTATAATAGGCCTTAGATATTAAGAAATTTTTAATGGTCACTTTGAATTGTTTTTGAGGTAGATCTCTAATAG
>JAFFZR010023626.1:0-11132 GCA_018397195.1 Lethrus apterus | reverse complement strand
GTTTTGTTTTCTAAATTTTGTTATAAAATGTTGTATGTATGTGTGATTATGATGAGGGTGTGATGGAAAGTTATTTTATGACCAATCTAAAAAATATGGGAAAATTACTTTTAATTTTCAACGTAAGTAATTTTCCCATATTTTTTAGATTGGTCATAAAATAACTTTCCATCACACCCTCATCATAATCACACATACATACATTTTATAACAAAATTTAGAAAACAAAACTACACACAAATATCATGTCACCTCATCACACCATCACCAAATAAGATAACGTCCAAAAAAAAAAAATTTTAAATTGTTTTCATTGTTTATGTAATTTATAGGAAAAAAAATACTGAAGATGCTGAAAATATTTTCAGCGAAACGTTTATATAATAAATAAAGAAAATGTAGGCAGACCAAAACTTGCCTTTAATTTATAACCAACATCGCCGAAAAAACCCAAAAAAGAAAAAAACTTATTACAAACAAACCGGCGACAACAAGGAAAAAAAACCAATATTAATAATAATAAATATCTCGAAAATATTCTTATGTAACATACTATAAATATTGGCGTATATACGCAGAAAAATGTACTCTTTCAAATGGTACTATCAAAAGAGGGTGTTGCAATTTAAAAAACAAGTGATGACGTCATAACTCTAACATGGATTACGCAATACAAAATATACGTATACAAAAAATAGACAATTGAAAAAGAAAATCGATCTGTCCGAGCATTTTTTTCTTACTTGCCCAATGAAGATTTTATCGAATATGTTCCAACCTTTATGTTATCACTGTATAATATAATAAAGTATTGTCAGCGCTTTCCATATGGTGCGATGTCCATCGGTGAGCAACCTTCCATCCATGGGAATGCACTGTTCGCGGTTTAAATAAAGGTAGTAGGTAAAGTAATACCCCCCCCACACACACACACACACAAGATATTAGTGAGCCTCCTTCAAATGGTTCCCTTTGTTGAACAATACAGCAACTAGAATACCGTTATCCTCATCTTCTCTAGACCTTCTCGCGTCCATCACAAGTCTTTAAGACGACTTGTTTCATCCGTAAGTAAAATTGTTTCTACAGTCCAATTGGAATGATCCCTTGCAAATCTGAGCCTATCACTCTGTATTTTCTGGTAAGTAGCGGTGCAATGGCTGGCGTCTTACTGAATAGTAGTCAGTTGTGCCTCATTTAACCTCTTCCTGACTGTTCAAGAAGAACTTGCTACATTTTTAACTGCTTCGAGTTTGTTTCTCAGGGCTGAACTTGTAGCGGTCCTGTCTCTCAGAACAAGTAGCCTGAGAAAAGCTGCATTTCGCTGGTTAGTTGACCTTTTTCGCCCTTGACCTCACCTTCGGGAATAAGAACTAGTCTCATTGAAACATCTAACCATGCGACATATTGATGAATGGTAAACTGCTAACAAATTTGCCACATATCGTTGAGAATATCCGACTTCCAGCAATGACGACGCACGTATTGTTTCCTGTTCACTTAAATTTCTTGATCTATTCATGATTACATTTAAGAAGACCGGAGTGAGCCATTTAGAACAATTCCAAACAAAATTATGGTAAAAAACTTCGATTTTATGGAGTACCGATATTTTTATACAATGAATGTTTCTGATCACTAATCTGTGCATATTGCTGACAACTAGCAGATATTTAAAAAATGTTATGTACGGAATACATATACTTTGAAAAACATAGTGAAAACACATGTTGGTGCGTTAATTTTGTCCAGGAGTGTATGTAGTGCAATATATAGGACACATTAATTTTATATAAGGAAATTATAAGTTTAAAGAAGTGGAAATTTATGTATGTGGGAGTTTACTGTAGTAAACAAATATTGAAAGATAAGAAGTTAAGTACAAAAAACACATTAATAATCTACAAGAAAATAGTAAGACCAATAATAACATATGCAACAGAGACAACGACGCTGCAAAAAAAAAAGAAGAAAAGCTTAAAATACTGGAAAGAAAAATCATAAGAACAATAATGAAACCAACGAAAATAAGGGAAAACGAATATAGACAGTTAATGAATCATGAAATGATGAAGTCAATCAGGGTCATCAGTGAATACGGATAACGATAATGTTGCTTGAATGCACACGATGCGGTTTGGAAAAAAGCTTATATTACATGACTTCTAACGAGTTTAAACAATATATATTATGCAACAACACACTTGCCCTGATTTATTTTAATAAAAGAATTAACAAAACTAGTTCATAAATTACCGTCACATTTTTCACATTTTATCAACTCAAAAAATCAAAATTTCTGTATGGGCGACACCCTATGATAGCCAAGATCTACTCTATATGAAAGACGAAAGACCAGCCATGCAATTATAATTAAACGATTGTTTCTGATCATCTTCATAGCTTAACACCCTCTCATTGTCTATTAAAAGTAGTTTTACTTGATATGTTTAATCAAGCATAGAGTTTGTACAATATTAAGTAAGTTATGTATTAAAATACGTACTATAATTATCCAAATTTTGTTTCAGAATTTTATGTTCCTGTATAAAAGGAGAAAACTATATATCTATGGATGAAAAAGAATGGACCGACGTTTTGGACAACATTGATGTTAACACAATAAACAAAAATAGAAAATGTGAGTTAATTTTAGTTGTCGAAAAAGCTCCACCAGATTTTAAAAAATTAACTATGATTAACATACATAGTCAGGTAGAAATTGGAAGGCCTGTAAAATGTGTCTCACTTCGATCTTTGTATGATTTTGTGGGGGAATACAAAACCAGCGTCACTTATGTTGATAATAATATAAAGACACTAATTAACGATGCGTGTAGTGAAGCGACCGTATATTTAGAAAAGGAAATTCAAATACCAGTAGATCTGTTAATAAAACTTTTGAAACTAAAAATAATTTGTGTTATTATGGAAGATATATATCACTATCAGAACGATGCGATATATCGGGAAAGGAGACCATATTTTCAGCCTCCCATTAATGCGAATGATAAAACCGACAAGAAGAAAGGTAAAGGAAAGGATAAAGGAAAATCGAAAAAAGAAAAATCTTCTAAAAAGGATAAATCAAAAAAATCAAGTGAAAAACCGATAGAAAATCCGTGTCTAGCGTTTCAGATAAAAGAAACCGACGAAGTAATTTCTAACTTAAATGTGGATATTGAGGATAAAATTTTATACATAGCGTTAATAGGATTCCACATTCCCCAGATATTTACTCTTTCGTATTCCAACAATTTGTTGTTAACATGTGTGGTTGAGTTTCAAGAAAGTGACATAAAATTTGAGGGTCGTGCTTCAGTTACATCTCTCGAGTCAAAGGACCTGCTACAAGATCAATACTATTTATCTAAAGGTGTACTAGACGCTAATTCCAAGCAAGAGTTGTATAACAGAAGGAAAGAAATACTTCAAATATTTTGGAAGAGAATATATGAAATCGAAAACGACGTGGAAACGCCACAGACATTTGTAATGTCATATGCACCATTAATGTTAAAAGTGCAGACGAAAAATTCAAAAATATTCTTAAATCAGTGCGAGCTATTATACAATCATTTTGCTGATGCAATGATACAAATTAAAGATTACAAGCTCTACTATGAGAATTATCTAAGCAGTTTGAAGATATATAATATCCCAGAAATTTCTAATAATCTCGATGTACAATCTATGAATATATATAAGAGATCGATGGATCTAATTCCAAATGACTGTATATCTATAGGAGTTCTTTTGGAATTTTTAATCGATGAAGTTTGCAATAATGTAAATCCACAGTCGTTTAAAACTAAATTAATGGAATCAAATTTCGCAATTAAAGAGAGTCTAGGAAAGGATGTAAACCATCACAGTGATTTCAGAGATCAATTGAAGAAGACATTAGAGTATAACAAATGCAACAATATGAAACTTTTAGGAAAGAATAAAGAAACGAAAACTGATTTTCTGTTCAAATTAAACTTGAAGCCTTATATAATTCATGAAACTAATATCATAGAAATGTCCTTAAAATACTACGATTATTTACCTAGACGAATTTTGGATACTTGGATAAAATCATTAATGAAGAATAATTGTTTAAATTTATGGCAGCAAGTACCAGACATATCACAAGCACCAGTATGTTTCAAACAAGAAATGAAGAAATGGTGTGCTAGTTTAGAAATCAGTGATACAGATTTATATACAGCTGTTAATATGTATCTAAGTGGTCAGTTCACGTGCATAGCTGAACGTTCGACCGATATTAATAAAAGTGTTATAGAAGAATACTTTCCTGTAAGAAATATCCAATTACCAGCTGCTTCAAGAGTATTTCCAAAAATTATAGAACTTGAACCTGATTTCGATTTATCAAGTGACGTCTATCCGAATGATTATGAACATGTATATGTAAATGGGTTCAAATTTGAAGAAAATTTGCCTGCAATTATAATGTTACAGGAGCTACAGCAAGCAAGTGAAAATTATGAATGTGTCGATAGACAATATGTACCAATTTCGGATTCAATATTTTTGAGATTTCATCACAAGGCGGATGACTTTGGTATTGTTGTAAATAATTGGCAGTCAACAATTCGAACGCCTGTAAATTTGAATGACTTCCTCAGTTATGTGATTTATGAAGATACCAAATTTATCCTAAGTCAAGCTAAGCGTTATAGAGAGTTGATGGAATTACGCCAAAACATCATCCAATTAGAAAAACATAGAAACACATTTAAAATAGAACCAAACGATTTCATAATTCGTCGTTCAATATATAAAAATAAACAAGAAGAAAATGCCGAAACGGAATCAAAAGAACCTGTGGTTGATAAAAAATCAAAAAATAAGAAAGAAACGAAGTCAAAAGACTCAAAATCAAGTAAAGACAAAACAAACAAAAAAGCGGCTAAAACTAAGGGTAAAGATAAAGAGGTCATAATAAATGCTCGTGAAATCGTGGAGGGCAACAAAAAAATAATTGACATCGACTTAAATAAGTTGTTAGAGGAACCATCGTTGGATTATTTACCAAAATTAACCGCTTTTAATTTCAACAATAAACGGATATCGGCAGAAGGATCATCAACAATATTTTATAGTACCGATGAGTTAAAAGTTGTCGTAAACAAAATGAAAATTTTGAAAAACCCAGAACGTCTGAGCCTAACTGTAGGATTAAATGGAAACGATTTGTTTATACATCGCATCACCGCCGATGATGATTTTGCTTTCCATCTTAAGATGATAAATGGTACTTTAGTAGCATTTGGAAAATCGCATATGGCGATGATAGAAGCAAGGAAACAACAAAAAATCTATTTGATGAAGGAAAGATATAAGGAAGGGATTAATTGTTTGAGTTATAACCAAGAGGTTAAAAAGAAATTTATCTTAATAGCACCAATTTTAAAGAAAATTATTGATATGGCAAATGTAAAAACAGAAACTTTAAGCCATGCATTAGAATCTCTTGAAGGTGATGCGTCAAACCTAAATAATAAAATTATTACAGAAAAACAGTTCGTCAAAGAATTGAAACTTTTAAGAGAAAATACTGCATTACCACAATTCAAAATTTGTTCCAGTAGACTGCATAAATACGCTTATGCTAAGAGAATAAAGTCCCAATCACTATTAAATCTCGAACAAGTAATCAATTTATTTAAAAGGAAGAAGATCAAGACTAAGCAATTAAAATTAAAAACTTGTTATCCAGTAATGGACAGAGAAAATTTCTCCGATTTGGATATTCGCTTTACTCTTCCCAACGGCTTACATATCCGTAATGTTTTAGGAGAAACTTCTGATTTGTGTTACATTAACCAATTTTATTTTCAAAAAGGACCTCAGTTTGCACCTATCGCTAACGAAAAATACAGAACGTTTTTAAGAAACGGCTATGTGGCGATCAAAAGAATTGACGGTACGTTTTTAGTCTATGGTGGCAATGGGAAAATAATTATCTACGAAGTACCTTTCATCCGGGAAAATAAAGTAAAACACAACTGCTTTTTCAAGAGAAGAATTGATTCGATTCGAATGTCGCAAAATGTTTTGAAATGCGTGCGTCGCAAATTAAACCGTTTACTCATGCATAGTATTTCTGGTTATCGATGTAATTTCAAGGAAAGTCGACGATCGCCTACAAATGATATAAAAATATACCCGATTCAGAGAAATAAATTCATGACAAAGTGGAAAAGTCTATCGTTTAATTTTATAACCACACAAGGCAAGCAGATAAAAATTGATGGGGGTCAAATGACGATAGATAATAATTGTTACGTTTTACAACAGGATCAAATTGGAAACAATCAGCAGAAATTTCAAAGACAAGATGGGACAATTATAATGTTGAATAAGGAAGGGTACGTTCAAGTTACTTATAGTGATGGAACGCGTATAACATCATGGTATATGGTTGATGCTAGCTATGTATACATTGATCTAACAAAAGAATTTGGTGATGAGTTGGAAAATATGGGGGACTTCACTTATATAAATTTGTACCATCAATTTGAACATCCAAATTATGCCACCGTTATTTATGGTACACAAAATTCCTTGCAGTTGTTAATACCAGATAATATCATTTTTGAACATAATATGGTTGGTTATTCGCTTAAAATAGATAACTCCACCATGTTAACAATCAACAAAGGGGATGTGAATTTAGAATCTTCTGGTTGCAAGAAATGTAACAAAAAATGTGTCTGCTATATAAACTTAAAACCGTTATTGAATACGAATCAATTTTTCCCCAGCGACATATTATTAAAAGCCATGGATACGAGAAATAAAATATTCATAGTGAATTATGATGGTTCGTGTAAACGAACTGACACTTGTATATTAAAGAAAACATGTAATGATTATATGCACAAAAATCAAATTTTACAAAAGTATTTCATTTTAAACCGAGATAACAGTGGAAAATTGTTATGGTCGGAAAAAATGTTTAGGAATAGACTCGGCAGTGTTAAACCAAAATCTTTAAATGAAAATATAATATTATATATAGATAATTCCAATCTTAATTTATGCACGGCTGTGTTCAAAACTATCGAAAAGGAGATTTACAATAACCAATTATACATGAATTATCTGCCTATCTTCACAGATGACGTTAAAAACGAAAATTCTTCGGATACAAAGCCACTGGTATTTATAAAACAGCGAATTCTAGATTATATACATCTCGATAACGTTTTTAAATTATTTGATAAAATGAAGGAGACTACTTTCGATAATAATAAATTTAACGTAATAGTACACAATTTAAATAATATAATTTTAAACACAGAATCGACGAGTACAGTGTGTACATTAAATATTCAAGAGCCGTTGAAAAAGTCGTATGTTGCAGGAAATGTTTACGGTAAACAAATTTCGGACTGGAAAGAAAAATGTAACAAAATTCAGGAAAAAATCAACCAACATAAACAAAACAAAGTTTATCCTTATTTTAAATTAAATTCCGAATCACTAATCGACATGTGCGATGGCAAAGGTACATCAAAGAACGCGATAATAAAGTTGCATCAAATGTTTTCTACGTTAGAAGCGGGCAAAGAAAAAGTATCTACAAGCGTATCAACCACAAATGTAACCTTAGATATTATTGCACAATCACAAAAAATACAAATTTTGGGATCAATAAATCAGGATTATGAACTTAACGATTTAAATACACAACTACAACTAATGTCATCGCCGCTTCTGCTAGATTCTCATCTTAACAGTAGTTTATCTTCTACTTCAACGATGTCATCAGAAGATGAGGAAAAAGAAATGCCCTCTAACGTACAAAGTGAATTGACAGACTACATTATAAATAATTTACAGACGAATTATAATACTTCATCCGAAAGTTTATTAAAGGATCCTGAAGTATGTGCAGACGTAGATGTTGGTGATGTTAAAAATCAAGATAATCCAGATGAAGGTAATAATTTAATTGAATTAATTTATAAGCTTTATGATTTAAAATTTAATTACTTACTCATAAATTTAAAACTACATTTGATATTATAAGTAACAAAATATTAACTATAAAGGGATAAGTATAAAGTTAAATTCAATGTGACTTCAGTGCTATGAATATAGAAATAATGGTATTTGATAAGCCTGTAACTGTATTTTTCATTTGATTATCTTAAGACTGCTGGAACAGAGTTGATTATTACGAGCCCTCCCAATGCTATTAATGGCCATTTTCACCGTCATCGATTTTAAGTAAAGCTTAAAATTATATTTTTCATTATTCTACCAATTACTTCCATAGAAATTAATAGTACCAGAGCCGATAATACTACCGGGTATGTGATCGTTCCTATGGATCATATCCACATAAAACGAAAGTTCATAGTCACCTTTAAACCAAATGGATAGGTTTCCTCGATTCCCATGCGCCTAAAGTTATTTAATAACTTAATGTTTTTCTTAATTTTTCAAGTGCAATGCAATTTGTCTTGTGAAATTTGCGATTTTCGCGGCTGGGAAAATTATATAGTTCGGAGACGGAAGACGCTTATTTTCGAAAGACATGGCGTCTAGACGGTTCGGTAGCGTCGGCATTCGCGACGAAAAAGTGGTATTTTTACAGCGAAAGTGACAGATGTTCGAGATATGCGGCAAATCGCGCGGTTGCACCATGCATTCGCCGCTCCTTTCATCGATCGCGTACCGATTGTTGTGTACCCATACTATACTCGAAAAATGACACGATAGTGTTGCTCCATAGGAACGATCACATACCCGGTAGTATTACCGGCTCTCGTACTATAAATTCAGTTTAAAATTAAGGAAGTGAAATTGGTGCAAGCGGTTCTACGTCATGCGACTGAGTAGTAGAGGATTTGTACTTCATTTGACTGTTTTATTTTAAACAACCCCCGGTCGATATTTATTAACGTCTTCAATATCATTTCCATCATTTGCGATGCGAAGTGGTGTCCTCCGTGGACGACGTGCATTAAATTTATCAGCTATTTTTCGACATGACTATTGAATGCGTGAATACGTCCACTGAGAAGTACCAGTTCCATTCTTTCTTCATTCAACAAAGCCATATTTAATATGTGGAGGAAAAATAATTATAGTTACTGACATTTCCTATGAGTCCAGACTTTAGGGACAACTGTATATAATGTAACGTATAGATTTAAAAAATCATCATAAACCTTTTCTTGAATAATTCATATTTAATTAATCTTATTTTACACTATAGGGCAGATGACATTTTTTAAGGATTTCAAGCATGTTTATAAGATATACAGTGCGTTATACAAAACGGGTCCAAGACTATAGCGACTTCAATTGTGATTTAATCACCAACAAACCATACATATTATTAAATGGGACCGTCTTAGCTACAACATGGCGAAAAAAATCTTTTTTAAACACCTTCATTTAGTTGTTGTGACGTCACCGACAATTTTTTTAAATTGCTCGATATAATTTTTTTTTGTGTATTCTTGTAGAGCATTTTAAGTACTTTTCACCGGTATTTTAGTAGGGTTATACTATGAAATTTTTGCAAAAAACGCAAAAAACTGGTTTGAGCTAGTAGGCTATTAAATCTGAAATTCTCTTTAGCAAACAATTTGTGATAATAATTAAGCAAGCGTAAAACAACTGCGTCGCTTATTTGACGTTTCAAAGTGCTGAAAGAAGTTCGTTTTGTTTACTATTAGCCATCCCAAAATGGAAAATGCAACTAATGAACTAATAGGTATGTTACAAGATTGTTTTAAATGTCAGAAAAATAGTGTTCAAGCGCAGAGGCTTTATGCTGATTGTTTTCACGACATAATTGCTCCAAATACACATTCAAAATAAACTTGTAACATATCTACTAGATCATTCGTCGTATTTTCCATTTTGGGATGGTTGATAGTAAACAAAACGAACTTCTTTCGGCACTTTGAAACGTCAAATAAGCGACGCAGTTGTTTTACGCTTGCTTAATTATTATCACAAATTGATTGCTAAATAGAATTTCGGATTTAACAGCCTACTAGCTCAAGCCACTAGTAAAAGTTTATACCGGTGAAAAGTACTTAAAATGCTCTACAAGGATACACCAAAAAAATTATATCGAGCAATTTAAAAAAATTGTCGGTGACGTCACAACAACAACACGAAGCTGTTTAAAAAAGATTTTTTTTCGCCAAGTTGTAGCTAAGACTGTCCCATTTAATAATATATACGGTTTGTTGGTGATCAAATCACAATTGAAGTCGCTGTAGTCTTGGGTCCGTTTTGTAGAACGCACTGTATATGCTGTCTGGATCTTTTTCAATTCTCACATATACCAGGTGTGCCAACTATCTGGGGTCGGTCTATTACGTCTTACCTATTCACTTTATTAAAAAATATTTCAAGTAAAAGTTGTTTGGAGTCAAGTACTCTACACCACAAAATTATTCTGAAATATACAGGGTGTTTAGTTTTGCCTATACGTTATACAACTTTGTTATTTTAAATGGAACAGCCTATATATCGTCGCATTTTCAGATTTCCCGGAACAAAATAGGGAAAGTTTGTACTACAGACTCCATACTAAAATTGAGCGGTTTTCGAGATATTCCACTTTTAGTTAAAAAAAATTAATTTAGTTCTCTTTAAAAATTAATAATGTTTTTATTAACTACGATTTTGTAACGATTCGTTGACATAATGGTAACAATGCTTCAAGTTAAACAGTCAATACCAAATATCCTCGTAACATTATACAGAATGTTTCAAAATTGATAATGAATTGTAGCATCTTTAAAAGGCTAAAACTCGTTTTTTTCAAATGGAACACCTGTATATTTTTATGCCATTTGATCAAGTTTTAAGTTCTTTTTAGATCGCGTATAACATTCCCTATAGCTAAAGTTAATTCTTTTGGAGTTATAGGTAATTCAGTATCATAAAACCTGTGTTAGACAATATAAGATATATGATAGTAATACCATTGACGTAATACCTTTGAAGTAAATTTATTTAGGAATAGTAAGTATCTGGATATGATGTATTACCTGTAGTTTATACTAAAATTCTAAAGTGATTGTTAACCAGAATATACCGGGCGAGCCAATTATCTAGGATCGGTCTATTACGCCTTACCTATT
>JAFFZR010023625.1:0-11231 GCA_018397195.1 Lethrus apterus | reverse complement strand
TGCTTGAGTTTCATTCACATGCATCTTAGGGTATTCAAGTAATTTAAAATTCAGAACAGAGTTTTTCTACCCCAAAAAATTAAACAAATTGAGCAAACACACAAGATCACTTTAACAGATTGAAATACTGAACACATTCACAATCAAATAACACTTTATCAAAATGACAGTCAAGTTGATTATCAATTGTTTTATACATTACTAAGCCGGCTACGTTCTTCTCAAACAGTTACAAATAATTTTTAACAATTCTGAGAGAAAATTTAAAGAATAAAGTGGCTCGATTTTTTTGCGCGTCAGTGTATTTTTAGTTTGAAAATTGTTTGCACTGGGCTTTTTCAAACTTTTTTCAATGAGAAGATTGCGTATTTATCTCAACGTATGGATACTTTAAGACTTTAAGTTTCCGTGTATTGCTTATTGTTGTATTTATCTTTAAAGAAATATTTGACTCTTGTTTATGTCTTAGCAACATCATCATATATTTTTTTTTAGCGTTTGATAATGAGAATTTGAAATGCGTTTTTCAAATTCTTAAGATGTTAAATTTATGCAAAATAATTTTGAGATTTCCCTCTAGCGTTAGGTGTCAACCTGAGAACTTTTCCTATGTGTTGACTGTTTCTTGTTGGACTTTTTTCTTCCACATTTTCCTGTCACGTGCTAGTTTTCTAATCTCTCCTCACTGCATTCTTTTGCAGCACTTTATCTTCTCATCTTTTCCTTGGTCTTCCAATATTATTTTCCCAGATACTGTTAAGAATTTTTATTAGGGAAAATATTTTCATATGAATGACTTGATAATACACAAAATTAATTAAGGAGAGATCAATAGAAACGATGACGATGGAACAAAATATTTTTTAACATTTCATGTTTCCGTTTCTTTAATTTCATTTCCTTGATTTACCCTCATCTTACACCATTTCAGCACTTTTAACTCATTTACCTCTTTAGATATCTCTAGGGCTTTTACTTTCCTTCTTCAATACTTCTTCGCCTACAAGTTTTTTTTTTTTACATCCGATTACCCAGTGTTCTCCCTTTATCACAGAAACCACATTTCCAATATTCTCATAATTTAATTACGAAAAGCGGTAAATACCCCTTTTCGTAATTAAATTATGCCATTATTATTTCCTTCTCTCCAGTCTTATTTCCATGCTTAACTTTCTTGCATTTACCTTTTTTAATTCAGTCACTGTGAAATTTATCATGTTTTCAAAAATATAAGAATAATTTATAGTTGGTTTAAACTTTAAAACATAATGGAAATTACAATTTTCGTTATTTTCATTTATAATTTTTTAAAATTATTTTTTAAACTTTGCTTGGCGTTTTTGACGGCATATTCGTAACTGTCAACCAGAATGGTGTTCTACTTGATATTACGTATACATTAAATAGTTGAAAATCCTTGGTCCTTGCTAACACCACATACGTAAATAATTATTGGAATGTTCACGCAATTATTACAAAAACTACTTTAACCGTGTGTTTTTCTTACTTCACCAGTTAAAGTGGAAATTACTTTTTAATGCGTGTGACGTGGCACGTTGATTGCACTTTTAAATTGTACTTTGTACATATTCGCTAATTTTAAAGGGGCATTGTTTTAATGAATTATGGTCCAATTTGTGATCGCTGTATCGTTTTATGTGTAAATGTAGCGTGGGATAATTATCGTAGAATTTCGCTCTTCCTCGTTCATGCACAATTTTATAATTAATTAGTTAATCACTGGAACAAATTAGTAAGTCTGGGTTAAATTTGAATGCATTTCAGGGTCAATTGGAAGGAGTTCTCATATTTGATGAGATATTCTCATTAAAATTTATGAAATATATTTTCATACAAATGAGTGGAATTCGTAAAAAATGAATGTAAATAATATTCTTTAAAACTGTACAGAAGACGACCCTGCAAACCTAGAAGGGAAATCCTTTCTAGGTTTGCATATGAATTGATCGCTGCGCAAATTTTTGGAATTTGAGGTTAAATTTTTTTTAGATCTTTGAAACGTAACTAATCCTTCTTTACTCAAAAGAAAATCTTTCGTTATGGCTTTACGTACTTACCAAATCAGTATATTATTTATTAGTTTAATTATTTCTTAATGTATTCTTTTTTCTGTCAGCAAACAAATTCTTTTAAAATATCGTATGTCGAGTTCGAATTGCCTAAATTGAGCTTTTATAACAATTGTAAAATTGCTGAAATTGTTGGATAAAGTGTAAGCGTAAAAAATAAACCCGGATCCTATCCAATTCATCCGAATTGTAATTGGAGAATATGGTTTGTCAAAATAGTTCAAAAATATTGAGGTTTTATTATGAAATTACCCACCAAAAACAATTGAAAGGATAAATTCTTTATGTATCTTAAGCTCTTTGGAGAAGATCTTACCTTTATGAATTTTTGATTTTTGGATAATCTTTTTGCACAACAGTTTGTTAACATTTATATTTACATCGTCTTTTTTTTTTTAATAATTATATGAAATTTAAAATTCAATTATCTACATATATTTGAAAATATTCTCTTATTACTTATCAACTAATGACACCAGAGCAATTTTGAATTTGTTTACTTATGTAATAATTAAGATTGAAATGATTATGTCTTTAGAAGTCTGGGATTATTATATAATAGAAATGTAACATTTAATTTGAATAGCAGAAATCAATACTCACGTTCCGTGCATTTCCAGCAATGCACTTTGTTTCATCACAATAAATTGTATTATCATTCTTTGAAGGCGGAATTGCCTGTTCTAATAATCTTTGTTCGTGAATCGGATTTATAGAACGCAGAAAAATCTGGTATATTTCAATGACGTGTATATTTGGTTCAAATTTATTAAATAAAATGTGTGTTTTTTTTTTTAAACCTCACGATATGTAGTGCAAGTTATACATTGTAGACTTTTGTACTAATTTTCGAAAAATAATATTTAAAAAATGAGTGAAATAAGCAATTGTCGGTTAGTTCATAAATTGTAATTAAAAAAACAGTTTCAAAGCATGTTTTAGAAATATTTTAAAAATACATTTTGAAAATGAAAGGAAAATTTTTCAATAAATATAAATGATTCTTGTAATAATTATTTTTTAGAAACTTTAAAAATTTAGTAGATGAATTTCAATAAGTATTTTTTTTTTAGAAAATTTTGAACTTAAAACGTTAGATTAGAGTATTTGTGGTCAATATTTTAACAATATAACGATTTTTATAGATAATGTATTTAGATAATAATAAACATTTTCTTTGTTAAGATCTAAAATTTTGATAAATCCCTGTAAAACGGTCTAACGCTTTGAAATTAGAACGGCGCTTTTTGCGAATAAATAAACCATCGGTTTCTATTTGTGCAGTGACTTTAGTTTTTATTGCACCACCTTCTTTACAATTCACAAAATGCTTATTAAAATTCAAAGAATTGTAAAGGAAATAAAAGAGCTTTACAATGATGTATTATATGACTTTTAAAAGGTCTGAAGGAATGAATGCTTAATTTATACGTCCCCTAATCGCGTTGGAACAAAAACTGACGTATATCGGTGGTTTTTCAAAAACTTGCCAATTTAATTGTAAAATAATGACGATGGAAAACCTTGAGTCATTCTGTAGATACAAACATACACCCTCACAAAGCGCTGCAATAAAAAAAATCCACTACCCAAACATATTAAATTCAATTCGCCTTAATGAAAATACATAAAACCAACCTTTCGAAAATTCCTTTGGTAAATATTTACGATGTGTCTGCGTTTTTGTTTGTAATTTGTATAAACGAATGTTTATTTTAATCTCATGTCCATGTATGCATACACCGTGCAAACGTAAAATTTTGAAGAATTTTCGAATTTATTTGAATTTTTCACAAATATATCACTTTTAGAAGTACTTTTTACTGCGTAGTTGTCACATATATAAACAATTTTTAATGTTTTATTTAACATCTCTTTTAATTTAATTTAAATTTTGTATTTATATTTAATTTCTGAACCACTTTTATATTAACTTTTATCATAGCAAAATCTAATTCCCGAAGCTAAGGTTGACAAATTCATTATTTTTCAACAAGTTTTTTCAATCTTTCTGTTCTGAAAACTAACAAGCGGTAAGAAAATAACAAACATCATTAAAATTATGGAAATACAGTTTCTAGGACTCCTGAGAACTTTCCGCGTCTTTTAAAGAGTCGTTATTCAGGTTATTTGTCAAATAATATGAAAGGACGATTTTATTATTTAATTTTCATATAAATTTTTAACTGACACAATTTTTTGACATTTATTTATTAATAAATCGTTATTTTAAGCCCGTATAATTACTGTATAATTTGTGTCGCCGTTAACGTGATATTAATTTTTACTTTGAAGATTGTCATATGTATAATTATGTTAATTATATGGATTTCATTCTTTTAATATAGCACAGTCAATAACACTGAATTTTTGTTATTTATGGGAACAATCTATTCATGCGTAAAATGTATTAAATTAATTTATTCTGTAATAGCGTTGTAAGTGCGAAGATAAAATGTGTGCCTGATATTCTGATTTATCGTACTTGCTTCAAGTTGGGTATAAATGCTATTGATGTTTTAAAATTAATAGGGTTTGTCAGAATCATATTTCTGATGAAACACTTTGACAATAGATTAATTACAATCGACCTCAATTGTTTGTACTGAATTTGAAGATACATATATAAGCCTATACAGGTGATTCTGAAATAAGTACAGGTATTTTAACAGCTGACAATAGCCCAACTCCAAATATGCAAAAATGATGGTCCTATGTAGAAAGGTGTGCCAGAAAAAAATATTTTAAGTTTTGAGTAAAATATGACAACAACGCTTTCATAACATTTCATGTTATTCTCACCAAAGGATTGATTTTCAACGCGACACTATTGAAATGGACTCAGGACCGTACTTAGAACCGAATGCCCAGATAAAAAATGACATTTTTCGAAAATATGAAGATGCCGTTTTTGCGGATTTGGGTTCGGGTTAAGGTCACCTATCACCTGTTAAAATATCTGTACTTATATCAGAATCAGCATGTATAAGATTTGTTGAAAGTTGTCTCAAATAAAAACATAAAGAATTTAATTAATCGAAATTACGTTCGATTTATCAAAGAAAAAAATAATAATGTATATTTTTTAAAATATTTTATTTAATTTTTAAACAATATTACACACATTTTCTGGCTGCATGATTTGATTTTTGTGGTGTCGTCAGCAGGGCCGCCGAGAGAAATTTTCGGGACAAGTCTGTGGTCAAGTTATTTAAATATATAAATTCAAGAATTTTCACCACATTATTTCGTTTTAGATTTTATCTCCAAGATATGTTCAATCATTGAAGGATCGTATAATTTGCTGCTCTAGCCACGAAAATCCATATTTTGTGTACTTAGAAATTTAATCACAAATATTATTCTTTTAATTATATCGCACCAGCACTGGTTTTTAACTTCTACAAGTGTTTGCTGAATAGTGGTTTTATTTTTGAGAGACTGACACAGCTCTATCCATGTTTAATAATTATTTAAATGAACAGCTTTTTTCTCATGTCTATTCAAATTCAAAGTAAAACGTTGCCATTCACTAATTTGCTTGCAAAATTTAGTGTTTTGTTTGAGTTTGAATTCAAATAGCTTCAAACAGAAACAATAAACTGCATTTTTGGACACAATAGAGCAGCCACGCTCTTTTATACTTTTCACCATTGGTCTGTCATAATAATACTCAGAAATTTTCACCCCGAAGGGTCACGCGGAAAATCATGATGTTTGACTTATTTAAGGGGATTTTCGTCCCGCAGTGTCACGGGGAAAATCATGATGTTTGACTTGTGCTGCATCAATTTTGTTTAATACAAAAAGTCCATATAAAATATTTATTTTTAAGTCCATATAAAATATTTATTTTTAAGTCCATATAAAATATTTATTTTAAAAAAGTGTACAATAAATCAAAAGAAAATTTGTATAAGTTGTGAGGTTGGATTTGCTCCGTGATTGAAATTCAAAAGGCCGGTTTTTAAAATTTTGCGATATTAATGTATAACTTATAATTGGGTTGGCTGCGTGATTGACATTCAAAAGGCCAAAAATGAGTACAATGTGACACGTTGGGGCCAAACGGTTTCGGGCCCTTTTCTCTGTCGGGCCCGTGACAAATGTCACCGATGTCACCACTTCTCGGCGGCCCTGGTCGTCAGCACAAATTGTAAGTGTGATTTTTGCTTGCGCATTAAATTAGTTTTGAATAACGAAATAATAATTGTTGCTTGCGGCAACTTCAGAGCAACTTGTGTCACACATCTGTCAAGAAGTAATTTATGTACTTTCTTGGCCACAAAAGGAAATTTTTTTATTTTAATGTGCAATCAAAATGGTTTAATGGGTTCATGTTGGCAACTATAAAGTAAACCTACACATTAATTTGTAGTGTTCGTTATATCTTGCCAAAGCATAAAACTCGTACGTACAGATCGATTTTTATGCATTAAATGACCAATAAAATATGAAACAAGTTTATTCCGTAATAAAATACAATTTTATTTAACTGGAGCTTTATATAATATACGTTTGAGTATACAGATATCTATTGTACTAGCTTTTAAAATAATATTATTGATTTGACGGCCTTTGATGACTATTTTTTAATGTTTCTACTTAATATACGAGTGTATATAAATTGTATATGATTTGTAGATGGAGTAACTAAAAAGCTATTCAAGATGAATATAAATTACAAATAAAATTACACAGCTGTGTACTTTGTAATATTAAGGATGAGACATTTATGAAGATGAACGCTTTCTCGTCGTTTTCTGCAGTAGTTACGCAATATACAAAGCAGCCAAGTTCAGTTTATATGGTTTTGTAGTTTAAGTTGTGATGTTTATTGAAATTTAAAATAAATGAGAGAAAATTTTAGAATATGTAAAAAAAGCGCGTCATTGACTTTATACAATTTTTCAGCAATTTTTATTTTTATAAGCTTGGTTTGTATAATTAATCTAACGAATATCTCTTCATGGGAAATGTATATGCTATAGATATGAATTAGCTTCGTATAATGATTTCCTGACTAACGAAGATAAGTTTTGTTATATGATTACCACTTCATCCCAAACAACTGTAATTTCGGCAAACTTGGCTATTGTCATGTTGATGTTTTGTGTTGAATCAACGAAAGTCGTGTTAATTAAAGTTTATAATGAAGTTTCGACGTTTAACAATTTTATCGTAAAAGGCGAAATTTATCTGCGAATTTATTGCGGCTATTTTAAGATTTTTAACTAATAACTCTTATAGTATTTACTTTTGTAATGTATATTATTTTTCTTTTTATAAAGGCACTTAAAGGCATTTAACATTTTATTTATGTTTATGATTTTTTTGTGGTTCATCCATTATATCCATGTTGTACACGAGCCGGAGTACTTCATTGTTGTCGTAGATATTTCTTCTTGTTAGTCTTTTTATTTTTTGATTTTTGGACATACCAGTTTTATTTTAAATGCTTTGGATTTCTTTTACATTGGTCTTGCTTGCAGAGCGAGAAAGTTAAATTCCATAAGACAAAACCGGCTTCAGTATCTATTTTTACAGCAATAATTTACTCAAGAAGAAGGTGATAGGAAGAAGGTCTGAGATGACCTCAGCCAATAATTTTTTTTTATAACTAATATTTAACTTTTTCCATTTTCTTTGTATACTCTTTTCATTTGAATGACTGTGTTACAAGATCTGATTTCCTTGTCTCCTAATTTCACTTGGTATTCGAATTTCCCACTTTTTAGTACAGGAGCTTATCTCATCACTTGTAGTTTTCGTTGTTTCTTCATTGGTTCTTTTAGCTGCCAGGATAGATTTATCGTTAGTTTAGGTTGCCTTCAGTCTTTAAGGTATATGCTTGGTTAAAAAAAAAAAAAAAACTGGTCCCAATACACTTCTCTGTGGTACAACTGTATTAATTACTTACTTGAAGTGCAAAAAAGAGAAAAATGAATGAAAGTTTATACCAAATATTAAGGACATGATACATACATATAAAATATATTTATTTACAGAAAAAAAGAACAATAATAATAAAAATGGATAATGTTAATCGGAGTTAGTGATGCACCTGCCACATTTAACTAAAACTAACTAAGTAGCACAAATGATCATAATTCAGCAACTACCAGATAACTTGAGTGCCAACACATTGAATTTGAAAGATGTGTTTAGTGTAATTTCTTTTAAACGAAGCGATTTTTAAATTAAGAAGCTTTGTCGGCACATTATTATACGATTTGTAAATATGGTAAGAGCAACGTCTTTCAAATAATGAGGTTCTGTGTTTTGGCGCCGAGATAAGGTTTCTGTGGCGAGTGTTCAGCCTTTGAAATTCGTGCTGGAAATGGATTTTATCAAAAAGCTATCGCGGTATTTTATTCTTCAAGATTTTATGATAAAACATCATCGTGTTAGACATGGACAGACAATCTGCATCCTGAAGTTTAAGGGTGATATTGTCAAATTTCCTAATACCGTAAGTTAATCTCAGGCAACAGTTTTGGTTTTTCTGTATTCTTTTAGATTTTGATACATCAATGGCAGGATGGTATATGGGAACACAGTAGTTAAATTGTGACAATACAAGCAGATCACATAGTCGTTTCTTTAGTTGGCAGGACATGCACAGTGTATGTGAAAAGAACCTCCTTAAGTTGAAGTATGCATTCTTAATATAATGTGATATTTGAGTCTTATATCTGAACGTGTTATGAAGAAATAGATTTTTTTTGCACCATTTCCAATGGGAATATCAACATCATTAATTTAGATTTTGATGATTTTAAATTTTCACAAACTTTCTTTTCCCCCAATAACAAGACGACAGACTTAGTGTTTCTTTGATATGATATAAAGAGACTCTAAATCTAATACGTCGATCTAAATGGTGAACTGTAAACAAATCTAACTTGCCAAAATTTGTAATATATATTCAGTTAGTATTTCTTCTACTAAACAATCTAGCAACAGATAGATTTTTGAAGTTCCATAAGGCCATAATCAGATGAATATCATCAAAAATTCTTCCCAATTCTAGTTGTCTAGCGAGTATATTATTATTATGATTATTAATGTCAAATTCTTGGTTGTAAATGCTTGAAATTATACTTATCTTTTACTCATGAGCAGTCAACCAATAAAACTTGAAAATTTAATAAATTATATTTATTACGTATAAATATATTTTATTACATTTTCAAGTTTTATTGGTTGGCTGCTCCCGACTAAAAGATAAGTATAATTATTATTATAGTTTTTATACTTGTTACAGTAATGATGATAAATTTTGCTAACGTTGTTATGATACAGTTTGCTTTTTGTGTATATACATACATGAAAAGGTGATAGAGGAGGTTGATTAAATAAAAATATTATCATTATTATTATTATAAATAATCTTTTTTAAATCAATGTACATTTGCTATTTATTTTAATTTAATATAAACTTACAACCGTAATTAAACTTAAATTAAAATCAAACAATAGAGTTTTGTGTTAATATGTTTTTATTCTTGGAAGAAACATTCTCATCGCACAAAACGATTCGACTATAATTTACTTGTACAAAACATTGAAACCCGAAAAGACAATTTAAGTGTTTTTGTCTGTAAAAATTCTTAAAATCTGAGAAAAGAACGAAATAAATGGGCACGATTATTCAGACCAATGATTACAGTAATTACCGATCATCATTTTGTCTGATATATTGAACTCCGAGTGCAAATAAACTACTTATTCGTGATTTACATGTCGACCTTTAAGGATACTTTAAAAATAGATTTTTATTATAGGAGACGTACATAGAAATAAAAATAAATAACTTATTCGGTATAATTCGTGTACATGTTATACGTTTCTTGCTTTGCGTTTCGCTTTTCGACGATTTCTCATTGCGTTTTCTTTTGCTTCGTGAGCGGCACATGCAGCTTTGGCGGCTGCCTTTTTCGTGTTTTGCAAATCACCTTTCGCGGATTGTAACTGTTTCATTAGTGCCTCTTCGTGGTTCTTTGCGGCTTCTAATAGTTGTTCCTTTTCGCCTATTTCTTGTTGTGCACCTTGAGCTGCTTGTTCGGCATTAGCGGAGCCAGCTTGAGCCACTTGTAGCGCATTTGTTAAAAGTTTCAATTCGGCCTGTGATTCTTGAGCCGATTGCATTGCAGCATTTAAAAATGTCTGTCCTTGCTGAAGACTGTTAGTTTCTTCTCTCTCAACTTCCTCAGCTTCATGGACTTCACTTTGCAGTTGTTCCACTACTGCTTGTTTACCTGCTAGGGCGGCTTCTGCAGCTTCCGCCGCTTCGAGTGCTTTTTCTGCTAATTGCTCTTTAACTTGATGGGCTGCTTGTTGTCCTGCAACTTGTTGTGCTTCCTGCGCGGCTTTAGCTTCTTGAGCGGCTTTCTGTGCGATACTTGATGCTTTTGACTTAGTGGGTTCACTTTCCTTACTATCACGAGGCACACAGTTTGGTTCCGCAAGGGGGGCGCTGTTTCCGTTTCCGTATACTGATACTATAAAATATAATACCAATAAAATACCTATCTTCATTACTTTACCCCGCCCTATTTTGAAAAATAATATATAATTTCTATTTGACGTAAGGGATTTGACATTGTATATTGAAAAATGATAGTCAACTGTTATCTCCGTGACTGCTTTAACCCATTACCGGCCATAATTAATTGTGAAAGAAAAACGCCATTTTCTCGCTTAATATTAACTAAAAGCATTCAAATTAAGACAATTAAAAAAAAATTTATTCGAAAAACTCAATAGTTACAGAGAAAAAGTACGTCCCATTTTTGGGACGTTGGCTAAATTTGAACATACAAAAACTGTTTTCAGAATCGAACATAATAAATTTTACGCTAATTATTTTGTGTGAAATGGAAGGAAACACATGTCATGTAGGGGAACATCACATTTACAACAAAGTCTTTTTGTTTTTTTACCACATAAAGCACATCTTCGTTGGGTCTTTATTGGTACAACCAAGTGTCCTTTTCCATCAAATCGGACGTCCAAACTCACGCGTCGACCTAGAAGTTTGGAATTTTGCGGTCCCGGTCTCTTTGGAGCAGAAGAAGTTGTTTTAGAAAGGTAGGCCAACGCTATTTTTCTGCGTACATCCAGAAGAGATGCATTATC
>JAFFZR010023620.1:0-11706 GCA_018397195.1 Lethrus apterus | reverse complement strand
AATTGAAAAAAATACATAAAAATCATAAAATTATATAAAAATCACAGAACATAATAATAGGTTCATGCTTTATTTATTGCCTTAAAAATATTTTTTTATTGCTCCGCGCTTCTTAACTTTTCATCGTCTTCTTGAACTGTTTTCAACCATTTTTTATAATTTCGCGGACCCCCGGTAATGGTTACGCGGACCCCCAGGGGTCCGCGGACCACAGTTTTAGAACCTATGTCCTAGATGACAAATAATTCAGACCATGAACGGTACGTAAATTTCTTGTTGAAGTACCTTTCGTTTTTATCTTAAAACATTTTCAACAAAAATAGAAAATGTAAATAAATTCAAACAGAAGTTTAAATATCAACAACGAATAACCGGAGATGATGGTCAGATAAAAACATAATTTACCTACCACATTACGAAAATATTATGAAGGTTCTACGTACACGTATTATAATCGGCGTTGAATTCCTTCTCTTCGTATCTTATCACGAGATCGCCTTGAAGGAATGAAGTCTTAAATTAAACGCTTTTTAACATGTCCGATATAATCTCATAGTTTATAGAGGAAAATCGCCCACGAATGTTTAATTTTTAATTAGTATCTTAAAGTGATGTATTTATTCATCAGATTTGAGTGTTTTTTCTTATAAAAATAATTTTATGAACGTGGCTCTCAAGCCCGATATCATAAACAATTATTAAATATAATTATGCTTGAAACTCAAAACATCGTTAAAAAAAGAAATAGAATATGAATAAGAATAGCAAAAGAAAATGATTACGTAAGATTAAAGTAATATGGAAGAAAAGCACAAAGTTAATAAAACGAAAAGAGGATTTAAAAAAATGGTGGATGAAATAAAAAGTCACAATAAAAGCAACAGAAACGAACCATAGGAAAATGGAAAATACTGACAACGAAGAATGAGAAAAATATTTTGCGATTTTATTCAGCAAAGACGACGAAGAATTAGAAAAAAACGGCAGGTTCGAAAAGAACATATTGAGTTAATACAAGGACAAGAAGAATTTAAAAAATGAAAGGTTTGATCATATTTTTCTCAAAAAATAAATAATCATAGAAGATATTTTACTCATAGTTTTTTTTTTTTTTCTTTAAAAGTTTTAACAAAGTGGCTCAACTAGCGTTGTTAAATGTAGGTTATTAATTAAAATTTAAAAAAAATGTGCTAAATTATGTGAATTTTAGTCTCTTAACTTTAATATTTGAGTGTAATTTGAAGTTGATAAATTAGAAATGACCCACAGGAGCAAATCGAGAGATAATTGAAAATATTCTCGATGAAATCGCCCGGAAACGTCGGTCGCTACTTCTTCTTCTTCTTCGTCTTCGCGTTCACTCAGATAATTTACGGAGAGAGCGGCTAATTGCAAATAATGTTAATTTATCAGAACGTGGATCTACTTTATGAGACGTTCGCACTCGCCGTTCACAATATAAACTCGGCTTGGCAATTTAAAATTTCATTTGTTTAATGACGTTATCTGCACCTCGTTCCGTTATTTACGTCTCCTGTAATTACGACGACGTCGTCGTCGTCGTCGTCGACATAACCTTAAAAAGTTTCTAATTGGAAAATTTTAAAATTGGAATAAAACATATTTTTCAACGTCGAATTGTTGTGAATGACATTTTTGTATTTGCTTGTATCATAAAGAAATGTTAATTTAGTGAGTCGTAATTATATTGAATCGTATTTGCTTCTCGGCATTTAAGATTATTTACTTAATTAAATAAAAGAAAAACTTTTTCATTACTTTTGTTGTTTTTTTTTTTTTTTTTTTTTTTTTTTTTTTTTTTTTGAACGTTTAAGTTAAGTAATTGATTTTGTTATCGACGAGTCGAGATAAAAGAAATAGGCGAGAGAGCAAGTGGGACGGAAACGAAAAACACGACAGTCTCCGAGACGAAAGCACTTTCGAATCGTTTAATGTGAATTTTATTCAAATGGCAATGTTTTAATTAACGAAAAGAGTAGAAAATCGACGATCGCGGCCGCGCCGCCTCTATTGATTCAATTAAAATCGATCTATGGCGACGGACACAGAAAGCTTTTGAAAACATTCCTTTCGAACGTTTAGGTCCATCCGACACCAATTAGCGCGAATAAATAATTAGTTATGTCCACTTGATGAGCACCTCGATCTCCACTTGTTTATAATTGCTCGTTTCTGGTGATAATTTTTAATTGGTGTAATCGTAAAATTAGTGAAAATATTCTCTTCTAGAAAACATCATGTTACTGACCTATAACGATATTTCCTAATAGAAGTTCAAAAATATACGGAGTGTTTGAAAAATTGAGAGAAAATATTTTTGGGATACTTGTAATATACAGGTGTTCAAATTGAAGTCGGCGGCACTATTGCCAACTTTGTTACTAAAGATACGATGTTGGTTAAATTACCAAAATGGTAGCGTTTTTTCTTCCGATTTCGATGGTAAAATTTTAAAAACAATTGAACTTCGTGTTTTCGAGATATTAAAAAAATTTTTTTAAATACAATACTCTGTATATTTATGTAGCAGTCGGTAGAAAATGAAATTTAGCACAAAATCTTATACTACTATATCCCAAAAATGAAAAACAAAAGAGCTACGGTGATATTAAAACAGGTTTCCGCACATGCGATAACTTCGTTAGTAGAGAAGCTACGATGTTGGTCAATACATCAAAAATGTGTAGTTTTTCTATTGATCACAAAGGCATAATCAAAAAAACAATTACGAGTCGCATTTTCGAACTAACAAAACAAACATAGAATACGAAGACTATTCTATGTAAAATAGTACAATCGTAAGATGAAATGTCAAATTTTAATATAAAATAAGTAAATGAGTATCAAAGCAAGCAGTTCGAAAATGCGACTGGCAATTGTTTTTTTTTTTTGAGTATGTCATTGCAATCAGCAGAAAAACTACACATTTTTGATGTATTCACCAACACCGTAACTTCTCTACTAATGAAGTTATCCCATGTGCGGTGACCTGTATTAATGTCGTCGTAGCTCTTTTGTTTTTTTTTTTCTGGGTTATAGTAGTATAAGAAGATTTTGTGCAAAATTTCATTTTCTACCGACTCCTACATAAATATACAGGTGATGCGCAATTGTTTTTTTTTTTGTGTGGACCGTTGTAATCGGCGGAAAAATCACTGCATCTTTGCTAATTTAACCGACTCTGTAGCTCCAAAAATAACGAAAATAACAATAGTGCGCAGATAACTTTGAACAGCCTGTATATAATATCATAAAAAAAATCATCATTAATTTTGAATAATCTTTTTTGGATAATTATAATACATACAAAGGAAAAATAGTCAAGATATTTAATTAAAAGGCGAGAAAATACAAAATCGACTCTTAATATTCATTTAATAAAATAACGAACACGCTCAAGCGATAATTAATCCCAACGAGCGCGCGGACGTAACAATCGAAATGACCGTTCTCATCGCCTTGGCGTGGCGTGGCGTCTCGATTTAGAAATAATTCACAGTCAGAATGTCCCGCGAGATATTAATCATCATCGCCCCTGTATGCAATTTTCGAACGAACGAACGGTCGTCGTCGCTCCAACGGTATGTTTGCATTGATAATCAATCGACGCGTAAAACACTTCTGAATACGTGGTTCGCATATTGAATTGTAAATGAGAGCTAAATTGAATAAATATTGAACTAGCAAGCTTTCTGCTGAAACGGACTCAAATATTAGTTATTAAGTAAAATCATTATACGTAATTTGAACACAATAACTCGATTATATAAAATACTTAAAACACGAAAAATCAATAACGTAAACGTTAACTAATTTTCATTTTAATTGGCTGATCTCTGGCATTTCTACATCGAACGAGCGAGCCAGCCGTGCTGAACACAACAGTCATGAAAATAAAGTTGCTAATTCAACTACATGTTATAATTTGAAACGTTCAATGTATGCATGTCATTGGAATCGCTTTCGTTTGTTTAACTATACGTTCGGTTATGGGAACAATGGCACCCCTAATTTATTATTGTGCGTCGATTGTTTATTCAGTTTGGTGCTGAATAATTTTACAGCGTAATCCACACAACATGAAACGTCGAAAATGGTGTAGTTTCGAAATTGTTGTAACATATATCTAAAATACAGCAGACTTGTAGGATAACATAAATTGAATTTTTTTACATTTTTTTCTGCTTCTCTTGCACTTTTTTGTTACATTTTCTGTTTGACGACATTTATTATTCTCTTGGTCAGTAAGCGACAGGCTTGATGTTGCGATATCGCCAAAGATTTCCAATGGAAATTGGATTGAATTCAATGCTTATATAGTAGTCCCTTTATATTAATTTTGAATACTGTAAAAGTAATATTTGTAATATGAATAAATTGGACAAAAAGGCCTTTTAACTTCAAAGATTTTTCTTTTTAAATAACAGATATAATTAAAGAGGACGTATTGGACTTAATACATCAACAAATATTGCTGTCTATTTTTAGGTTTTCCATTGAAAACCATCATAACATTAAGCTATTGTTTAATAAGCGAGCACATTGGAATAATGAATGGAGTCGTCTGGTGGTTAGCGATAAATGATAGTTTTGTTTGTGGACAAACCTGCAAAATTGCAAATAATAAAAACAACCATAAAATCAACAACAAAGGCCTCTGTCTTTATTAAATTTTCGACTTAAAATGTAACAATGAATTTATATCAATATGTAATATCTTTTATCCGTTTGAAGCTCGTGTCTGTATAAAAACTATAACATTCAAGGTTGGTGACAAAAAAGAACAAAATACCTGGCTATTTAAAGGACAAGAGACAAAGACAAGGCCAAACAGACGAAAATTTATTGAAAGATATTGAAATAAGTATGTAAATAAGAAGTAAGAGAAGAAATTTCAATAAGAAGTTTCATAGGAAACACATGTAAAAAAAACTGATAAAATTACAAAAGAAGCATAGAAAATCAAACAAAAACACTAAGAAAACAAAGAAACTAAACGAGGCGAAAAATATGATTTTTTGTAGATGGCGAAGAAATAGAAAGAAAACATAATTTACTAAAGAATATATTGGCATGTAAAGGCGAAATGGAGAAAAAAGTCTATTCCCGAATAAAAACAGCACAAAAGGCGTATACAAAAATTCATGCGTTTATAAATAGATATCTTTCAAAAATACTCAGAATATACGCATGAGTATCAAAGTATTATTATTTTTTTAAAATTTTCAGATAAGCCAAAGCGTACATTCCTTGTCCCTTTTTGTATAAAAAATGTATCATTTTCCTTATAGGTGGCAGTAGCATATGTAGATTAACAGAATGTTAATGCAAATGTGACAGCCATTGGCGTAATAATATACAGCATTAGTCTGCGACATAACACCCTACCTGTCTTAAAAACGAATTGGGGAAAATTTATAATGTTGTGTAATGTAATCAGTTATATTAGAAAAGAGCAAACTTTCAAACAATTTTACTAACTAAATTAAACCAACGTTTTCAACTTCATTTATAAAGCTATTTCCAATTTTAATTTTGAAGTACTTTATTGATTATAAAACAAATACGAATACAATAATATAACTATAATCCTATAAAATAAAATGAACATATCTATGTGATCTATCTACGTCATCTTTCAAGTCTTTGCGCTTATCGACGAATATACAAGAGCACGGCACTCGTAACGTAACGCAATTATGAGTAATGCAATGCAAATCCCAAAAATCCAGACGAATTAAATTCAATTATCGGTCTTGATTATTCCCTTCCACTTTTGCGTCCGTTCGCCGATGCGGTCGTCACCGTCGCCTCCACCATATTTACGTTGGGACGAAATTGGGTCAAATGCATTGCCAGCGTTATATTTCATTGCGAGTATTAAACGAAGTTACTTTCTTTGTCCGAAAGACGAAATTACGTATGTTCGTTTGTTGTTTTTATCTTTGTGCGACATATTCTTTTGAGTGCCACAATTAAAATGAAAATTGAATGGCTAATAATACGCTTTTTTTTTAGAATATACATAAATAATAATCTAATAATTTGTAAATTATAATCAATTTTGTTCTGTAATCGCACATACAAAATTTATCGAAAAAAAGAAAATTTTAGTTTCAGCGAAAATTGTAGGAATGAATTGGGGTTAGCACCTTTCTATAATAAGAAACTAAAAAATAACTGCGTTTTCCATCCAAATAACGAACCATTTTTATAACTGAAAGATTGTTCCATTATAATACTTTTTGAAGCGCAAAATTATATCAAAAATATTCATTTTACGAATGTTCATTTTATATTGAAATAAAAATAAACGAACTCACCGCCTGGGTTCTTATCTACATTGAAAGTCTTTCAAAAGCGTAGCCAATCATTCTATAAATCCCTAAGAGTTTTTTGATGGTTTTGTAATCATCGAGTTTGTGGTATTCTTATGTTATTATAGGTTTTGATTTGTTATTATGAGGAGCTCGTCGCGACACTAAAAATGGAATTGATTTAAATTTACATTTCTCATCCAATTATAATTTAACATTCATTCGCGAGGATAAAATTTTTCACAACTGTGCTTATAGTCTTTTATGACAATTTATGCTGAGTAGCAAGACAACCCCTGTCGCCAGGAACCTTTCACTTTAATTTGTATTATTACTCCCGAACACTTTGCTTAATTAAAGCATAAAATACGTTTACAAAATAAAATTCTATATTTCAGTTAGGATGTATTTTCCGAGATATATTGCGTCGTTTTTAAAAAGCCCGAGTCTTTAGAAAGATATTCTGGATTGGATTGCAATTGGAAAGTTTTTTAAGAAGGCAATTAGGGATGATTTCGGTTTTATTTTTATTGGTCTATACGCACATACCATTTGGGAAAAGATAAATAAGAATAAGCGGAACCTGGTCGTGCACGAACCAATTTAATTTTATCCTTTTGTTAAAGCCATCCAGGACACAGCGCGCCTTTCTGATCAAACATTTAGTAAATTGGACGGACTTGTTAGGTCACGTTTTTATGTGACTTTTGTTTAAACTTTGAATAGGATCGGAAAAAAAAACAAAATTTGTTTCAAAATAAAATTTTATTGAAATGTCTTCAAAAACGTTTCACACTAATACACATTATGGCTAAAACTATAAAAAATTACGCCACGATTCTTTTAAAATTATACAAAATATTTATTTTTACCGAACGTAGTGGTTGTCTAAAACAAATATGACTAGCCCTTTCTTACCTCTGCTTTTTGGTTTACATCACAAAAGTCACATTTTGTTCGCTTTACACAAATAATCAACAAATTAAGAAAACGTACAAATCTTCTTTATAGCTTATCTGAAGGTGAAAATTAAAAATAAGTACAATACTAACGTGACTAGTAAACTAAGTCCAGACGTATTTGAAGCACCGTTTGGAAAAGTAACTGTAAGCAAAGAATATATATGTATTTTTTTATACAGATTTCTTTCAAAAACTAATATCTAATTTCACAGGTCTTTGTTCTTACCTCTCTCCGGGACGGGATCCTTCGCATTGTCCAGCCGAAGCTCAGTGTCCTGCTGATAAAGCTCCGCAATCGTCGCTACACATCTTAACGTCAGTCGACCTGTGTTAAAGTGAGATGGAAATAATGGTAACTCCAACGAAAGTTCGCTCCAAAACAAATCTTGCGACGCGTGATTACGTGTTGCACATTTTTCACAAACCTTAAATAAAAAAAATCAAATTTGTATTGCGTAAATAAAAAAAAACATAATGATTGGTAATCTTTAGAAATAGAATAAGCAGGAAGTAGAAATGTGATCGAAACATCCATTAAAATAATTAATAAATTGAGGAAACTATGTCGAAAATAGCAAACTACAAATTGAATAAAACACATAACAAAATGATTATTAATTCGACACCGATATACAGCCTGTTCACGGGAACATTCTACAATAGCAAACTTTTTTATTTAAAGAGATACAAACTTGGTTAAATGGACAAAGTTTAAGTACCTTTCAATGCGCAACAAATTATAAAACAAAAGAACATCGCGTTGCTGAGATACAAGCATAACGATTCATTTTTTAAATCGAACATCCTGTATATTTTTATATTTTTAAGTTGATCTGGTTGCCTGCTATAATTAAATATAAAACAATTTTTCTCTAGGATCGCTAATTAAGGAGTTAAAAAAAAACTATAATTTCTTGCATTCTGGGTGTTGAACATCGCGTTGCTGAGATACAAGCATAACGATTCATTTTTTAAATTGAACAGCCTGTATATTTTTATATTTTTAAGTTGCTGTGATTGCGTGCTATAGTTAATTATAAAACAATTTTTTTCTAGGATCGCTAGTTAAGGAGTTAAAAAAATAGTAATAAAATAATAAAAATCAAAAAGCAAAAGAACTGTTGTTATCGATCCTCCCCTTGCAACAATTTGTTTGTTATTTAATTATAATATTATCATAATTATAATGAAATTTGCAAAATTATTTTCTCCAAAACTCTTTTCATAGCGGTTTTAGAGAAAACTTGTCTTATAATTAATTATTGCAGGCAACTACAGCAACTTAAAAATATAAAAATATACAGGGTGTTCAATTAAAAAAAGTAATCGGTATGCTTGTATCTTAGCAACGCGATGTTCTTTTGTTTTATAATTTACTGCGCGAAAAGCTCATTGCAAGATACTTAAACTTTGTCCATTTAACCAAGCTTGTATCTCCTTAAATAAAAAAGTTAGCTATTGTAGAATGTTCCCGTGAACAGACTGTATACGGAACAGTAAAATATACCGAGAGCAACAAATTATTCTCCGATATTCGCATATCTTATGGTCTCTGCCAATGTTCTTCTGACCCAGTTTGCATAATCGGTAATCAATTTTAAAACGTTGCCGATAAAGCTTGCAAAATCGATCAAGGAAAAAAAAAACAAAGCTAGCTCTATTCAGAACGTGTCAAACGGCGTAATTTGAAAATTATTGATGAAAAATTAATGAGATAAGATAGTTAAGTAGTAAAGTCATCATGTTCTTACAATTTAAACACTCACCATATTTCTTTATAATTATTGCATTAAAAATGGTTGAGCCCGATATTAATTGGTAAATAAATCGTTATGAAAACATAAAGATGTCATGACAAATAAAAAAAGTAAAAAAGCTTTTTATGTCGGTAGATTTACTAAAAGGAAAGATCTTAAGTTCGATATTTTGTGTTATAATTTCCCTATAAAATTACATCTTACGAGAGTTTAGGAATTAGGTGCGCTCCGGGCAAACACTTTGTGCGCGGTTTCGTTAATCTAACTTCATTTGCAGTATAAGATGGGTGTTCTACTAAAAATGCTCCGATGAGACCCGACGAATATAGAAAATTTTACATGAAATTCGCTTAAAATCATTTTAAAATTTGTAATTTAAATCGGGATTCGTTTTAATTTGCAACACGTCGATAAAAACTATTCAAATAAATTTACGATTGGACAACAAACATTCGCGACGAAATATAATTTTAAATTAAATTTACAACATATGCGAACGTAACTCGATAATTGGACGATACAAGTATTTAGTCGCACGAAAAAATGTTGTATTAGCTATCAATAACTACGGATCTATTCCATTTGAATCCAATTCGCGTAATAACTCATGTTAAAAGTATTTACAGATGATATCATAAATGTGATTTATAATTGCAATTAGTGAAAATACATGATAACCTAAAGTTTAATATTTGTCATGAAATTTAATTTGATTTTGTACATCGATTTGTTTACTGTTACACTGCGTATGAAGATTATTGATGGAGAAAATCAACATAAATGAAGCATCAATTTTTTTATTAAATGTTCGCATAGTTTTTGAAAAGTTTTTTTTTCGATCGAAATTCAAATGAATCATAAAATCATTAAAAAAACTATTAACGTACCACTACATTGTTCATAATAAATGTCAGACTTGCTGCAGGTCTTGAAGGAGGCGATGTGCAATTTGCCCTCAATACGTCACCGATAACGTAGTAACTTTTGTCGGTGGTCAAAGTAGGTGGACTTTCCGGTTTGACTGCAAAATAGTAAAGTTTACGTATTCCAAACTTACGATTCATGATCTGGCGAATTAAACGCTCATTACCTACGACTAGCATGTGGTTGAAGGCGACCACGGTCGAGAAGGGCTCTTCGGTGGTGACCTCGCAGCTGAAGTTACCGGAAATGTGAAAACCGACGTTTCTCAAAACCACCTCGTGTTCACTCGAAAGTTCCAACTGAAATTTAATTATTTAGTAATCGTAGAAATACAGACGTGAACAAAAATAGAAATTAAAATAAGATAAAAGATAGGAAAACCATCTGACTGACACGAAAAAATAATTGCTTCTATTGAGAGAAATCAACGAAGAGAATCGAATAATAAAGAAAATGTAAAAGTTGACGGTGAAATAAACAAAACAACATCGCATGACGTCTCAAAAGAGCAAAATGACGAACTTGAAAATGAAGATAGACACGATTCCCATGAAGGCGAAGAGATTTCCTACTTGGAAGACAAAACAAAATTTAAAAATCAAACCGATTACACCAAAGACGATCAAGAAAATGGAGCAATACCAGAGAATTATGATATCGAAGGCGGCAATTCGGCAACAGAAAACGATGAAGAAAATATTAGTTCGGAATAGATTAACGTACCTCATAAAACGTCCAAAGAAAACGAAGAATATCATAAAATAGACGCTTACGAAGAAGATCAGTTGCACAATTCCGAAGAAATCATTTCTACAACACAAAACAAATCGAAAGAATATATCGAGGGAAATTATTCATTCGAAAACGAAAATAAAGTCAATCAAGATCAATACGACAAAACTGAAGAAAATTATAACGTTGCGAAAGATCATGCCGTGATCGAAAATCAAGAGCTGAAAGAAAACGTGGTAAAACAAAAACGTGGTACGAATTCTGCAACTCAAACGACGAACGAAAATGACAAAGAAAATCAAATAAGTGAAAAGAAACGGTACTGACGAAAATCGCAATTTCGAAAATGATGATACGCATTCTGTGTTAAATTCTAGTATCCATAATGAAATTTCATTGAAAATTTGCCATTGAATTTCGAAGACATTAAAGAAGAACATATAGTAGAAGATGGGCAACATTTACATTTACAATTACATGAAAATGAAGAATATGAAGATTTAGAATATAAATTTACAAAAGACGATGATCCCGCTGATCGTGATAAAACAAATTCGGACAATTTAGAAGACGTACAGACACACATAAGTGGAATGCTAGTAATTTGTCTAACATTAACAGTGTTTTTAGTAATTTCCAAATAATCACGTTAGGGAAATTAAAAACGATTGTTATGGGACTAAAAAATAAAGCAAGTTATAATTTCATAAATACTAAAATAATAAAAGAGTTGTTTGATGTAGTTGGCGGTCCCTTGTTAAATATAATAAACACCTCACTGACTTCAGGTGTGATTCCAGATATTTTGAAAATAAGTGCTGTGATACCAATTCCAAAAGTGAAAGGAGCACTAAAACCTCAGGACTATCGAGGAATACACATGCTCCCAGTCACTGAAAAAATATTAGAAATAGTGGTTCATGAGCAACTGCTAAATTACTTTGAAAGTCAGGTTTCAGAAAGAATCATTCATGCGAGACAGCGTTACAGTTA
>JAFFZR010023618.1:0-11207 GCA_018397195.1 Lethrus apterus | reverse complement strand
GCAGTGATGTTCTTTCTATTCTCTTTCTCAATTTCTTCCATTGTTGCCTCTATCCATTCTTTTTTCCTCTTACATAATTCATTTCCGTCCCTTCTTATTTCTCTGTTCCTCTCTAAATTTTCCGGGTTCCCTTTCTCCTACCTCATCCTTGCTTCCTTTTTCCTCTCCATCATCTGTTCGCATTATACATCAAACCAGTACTTTTTGCTCTTGTTGTTTTTATATCCTATTGCGCACTCAGATGAATTTATAATATTTTAATTTATTTAATTTTCTGCGCTTCCGTAATTAGCAGCTTTTCCGAAAACCAGAAAATTTTTTCTTCATCATTGCTGGCAAATATGGATATCTTTCGTTAAAAGTACGATATGTTCTATCCACTACTCTCCCACATTCTTCATGTATGTAAAATAAATTTAAAATATCGTTATTTGTGTAATTATTTACTACACCAGCCATTATGTCAAACAAAAGACAAGTCAAATTAGACAATCATAATACTTAATTATAATGACATCCAAGGCTGTCTAAGATCACTAAACAAGGTATAAACGGCATTTTTAGGTGAATTATTTAGAAAACTGCTTATAACTCAAAAACTATTAGAAAAAATTGGTTGTATGCCTTATAACAATCGATATAGAATTACTAAGGGTATTTAAAAATGCAGTAATATACAGGGGGTTCCATTTAAAAAAATTGATTTTTACTGATTTGAAGTTGTCGTTAATTTTGAGCGGCCCTGTATACTTCCTGGTAACTTTAACATCACCATTCCGTTTCCCATGGTATCAACTAGCAAAATGCCAAAAATGAAGATTTCAAGTGCAGTACTTCCGGAAATACAGAATTTTCAATACACCACTGCAATTGGTAAAATTTATTTAAAACAACAAAAAACTCCAAAACGGTACCCTTATAAGTTTTGGTGTAGAATTGTGAGTAGAATCTGAAAAATGATGAAAAAATATAACGTTCCATTTAAAATAACAAAGTTGGTATGCACTTCCTGTAAAACCAGAAGTGATACGAGAGTGCCTATAATTTAGAATAAGAGATCAGTTGGTGTAGATTATAATTCCAAGTTATTAGAGTTGATATATTTCTGGGACACGGAAAAGTTCTAACGAACCACTTTCGTAAATGACCATGTATATAATTACGTTTAATATAACATCATAAACATCATAAATCTTCCTTTATATAGTTATAACAGCATTTATAAAATCATATAACATCTTTTATAGTACAAGAAGGATGTAAAAATAGAAAGGATATGTTCATACAAAAGTAGAACGCTTGTATATTGAGCAAATGTTAGAATACGAGCCTCATTATCCACGTTATTACTAAATCCATATCCACCTTCTTCTATGCGAAACACTACTTTAAACAGAAATTATCAATTTATCGCGATTGTTTTATAAAAATAGTCTTTATTATAAAACTTCCATAACTTGCTCATTCTTCTTCATAGAAAATTAACATTTATTTTTGATGATTAATGTAAGCAATAACAAAAAAAATTCGAGCATTAATAAAATAAAAAAACTAAGAAGAATATAACGCGTACTGCCATCCCATACAAGGGACATGAAAATAGAACATGAAAACTTTATTTATTTTTATTCATTTATACGTATTTTTTAAATATTTTGTTTAAATAATTTGGGCATATTATATAAATATTTTGTAACCATAAAATAACAAAATGAATGTCAACATTCTTAAAACAGTTATCATCACAAATTTTTCACATTTTATATATCAAGTTGACATTTCCACTCTTAAGCATTCTTGAGCATTCTTTTGCTGAAAGATGGAAAGAGTTTACATAAATTATTCATAATTTCATAATTTACAATCGTTGTGGAACATACCCACACAAAAAATGAAATATCCTTGTATTTATTTAACAAATTGCCCATTAAAATTCTATCGTCGTTCTATCTGTGATCAATGAATGAATTAAAAATAATAAAAATTACTTAAATCGCGTTTATTACTAAATCGTATATAAATGCAGAAATATTTACTCGAACAAGACCACAAGGATTACAGTAAAAACTAGATGAAATAGTACTTTGCTGACCATAAAGTACGATAAGCGTGTTTTGAATAGAATTGTGAAAGTGGTTTATATTTTTATAATGAGTACTGTACACGAGATTCTCACAATGTAAACTTAACATTCACTTTGTCTCGTGATGATTCAAAAGAATAATTCCGTTGTTCACGATATTCTTCCCTAAAGTTACGTTCTGTGATGTAAGATTTGTATAAGACCTATATGACCCATTAGTATTTATAAACTGTTGAGTAATCTTTATTAATAGGTATGGAAGTTATTATTTAATTGAACAACAATATTTACATGTTTGAAATTATTAATTAAAAATTATTAATAATTAAAACCTTTTTCTTTCTTTGTATAATTATATTTACATTGTTTAACACATTTTCTATTTTAACATTGGAATGTTACAAATTTTTGCATTTATGTATTTTGACAGAGTAATTTTATTTTATTTAACCCTTTCTGTTCTGCCACCTTAAGAGGTCGAATCCAATTATAGAGTGTGGTCTTTGGGTTGCGGCCACGACCGACTTACATTATTCAATTCACAGTTTATATCCTATAGTTGACGTTCAACAGCTAAGATTTTTGACAGTTTGTCTAATATTTTCTGATTTCCAACCTTTTACGATTAAAAGGGCGAAATATGTGTAATATTTGAACAAATTATAATATTTAAGTCAGACTGTTAAGTTAAGTTTGTTAATTATGGCAGTTAACATTTTAACATATTTGACAGTTAGCACATAAGAAGCGGGGTTCATCTTTTCCTGTTACGTTCTCTGCATTTGTCGTCATTTCCATCGAAATTAAGAAGTGACTATTCCTAGTTTTACATGCTTCTTTCACATGTTTTCATCCAGTTTTCGCAGTTTACTAAGAATTAGTATGTACAACTTTCCTTGTATATTTATAAATGTCTTTATTCATAAAAATATAAATAACATTTATGTAAAATTTCAATCGTTTAATTAAAACAGAAACTAATATTTTAAAAATCTTTATACAGATATTTATCTTTTTCAAGCATTTACCACCAAGAATTTGACATTAGTCACAAATTATTATGTAATTAAAGTATTATTAGAGAAAAAATATTCATCGTCAAGTGTTTAGGTATGAACATATAATAATCGTACTTCCTAGTTATTTAAACTTTCACCGTTGATGTGATGTTACCTTAAGTATACAATAACGGATCTGAAGCTGTAAGAAAGATCAAATTCAAGGTTCTTACGTTTTGCACGTTTAAATTCTCTGTGTACTCTTGTCTTTATTAAAAAGGAAACAGAAATTCCGTAAACACACAAAATAAATATCGGATGAAAAAAATTGACAATGATTTTTTTCATCCGATATTTATTTTGTGTCTTTACGGAGTTTCTGGTTCCTTTTTACAGTAATTTTGTTACTTCTGTTAGATTGCTGTTCACTCTTCTTTCCATATTCTTTTTGGTCAATTCCCTTCTGTAAATCCATAAAACAGATACATTCTTACTTGTTCATTCTGTAATGTTTTTAATCATCTGTCTTAAAACAAATATATACTCATGTATGTCCACTATTTTCCTTAGTTTAATATTTAGGATTTTCTCATACAGCTTCTCCGGCACGCTGAGTAGTGATATTGCTCTATAATGTTTCCTTTATATACTGTCTCCCTTTTTATAGTTTATTGCCACCTCTCTAAGGTATTCTTTTCTCTCTCTAATCCATTTTAGGAATTTCTAGATGCACTTGTTTAGTCTCCTGTCCAATATATTCAATTCCTATGTCCTGCTGCGTTTTATTTTGTTTAGAGGTTCATTTAATTTTTTTAAGTTTTCTTCGATATCCTATTTTTTTCTCTACATATCTTTATGCATTTTTATTTGTCTATTCTTTTAATAGCTCCATAAAATATTTTTTCCTTCTGTACATAATATCATCTCCTTTTTGGTTCTGTTTTCCCCTTTTCCTTCTTATTTTTTTTAGTACATTTCGCCAGCTTCCTTCAAAATTCCATCCCAGTGTCCATTCTTAGCTTTCTGAACTCCTTCTTTTGGCTATTTTCTTTCTTTCTTCCATAGCCTTTTCTTTTTGGCTATTTCTTCTTACTGTTTTTGTTTCGACATGCATTTGTTATCTAATTATAATTTTGACTTCTTTGACATATTGTGTATTTCGCTTTGATCTTTAAACAAAAATATATTATTACAGTTACATCAAAGTGAATGTGAAATAACTTTTAAATAAATTAACTAACATTAAAGATAAATGCCACTATGAATTGAATCGTAGTTATTTTTAATAAAATAGAAATTAAAACTTTGTGATGGTACTACTTGGTTATGTAATGAATGATTTTCTATTTATGGCGATAAAATCACAATTAATGTGGAATTCTATCTACACTATGCAATAAGCATAGACATAGAATGATGAATGTAATACATATACATATCGCAGACTATTCTGTGTGCATTCTTACGTAAGAAATAGTACATTTCAGGTAGCAATAATCACGTGATACAATGCGTGCTCCAATTACATGTATGTACTTATTTCATTCTTCTTATAAATAAGTATTATTTAGATTTAGAGTATTAATGAGCAAACAAGTGTTTAAGTTCTAAAAAAATTTCTTCTATTAAATCTTTGAATAATAAATAACAAGATATCTGAATTTTGATTTGATAATCTTTTATTTAATTTACACATTTTCCAAAACATTTTACATAAGTCATCAGGTCATCAAAAATTTTAAACTAATTATTCCCTTTGCAACTTGAAAAGTAAAAGAACAACTTTTATGGTGAATGTACTTTTACAGATTCTCTAATATTAAATAATGAGGCGTCTATTATAATATAAATGAATTGTCAGTTCTCATGCTTGTTAGGATGTAAAACTTTAAACTACAACAAGAAGTTTCGTAACGTTGACTGAGTTGATATATGAATAAATAAAGTATTTATTGTAGTGTAATTTTTTTTTAACATTTTAAAGAATATTGAAAATTTTCAAAATGTTAAGCCTATTGATAAAAATTTTATAAAACTTTGTTTAACCAATCATTCTTTAAAAAGATCTGAAAATGTATATCCGTTGATATATGTATTTATTGCAACAAAAAAATTATAACGCTTACGCCAACGGGTTTTACGAGAAATTGACCTTAACTTATATTAAATACAAAAAATGTCACATGAGATTTTTTGGGCACGAGGCCATTTTTGAAAGGAAAATGATTAAAAGTTACCGGATATGTTTGCAATAATTTGAATAAATTTGAGAAATGAGAGCATTTTTTTTTTAATAGATGAAGAAAACCTTGTAAAAGAAGATGAGGTGACGAAGAAAAACGTGGTCGGAGAATATAAAAGAATTAGTTAACAAAACGAAATCGAAATACCGCAAAATATGGGTTAAACAATAACAATAATAAAAAGCCAAAATATCCAACGATCGGTGGTCACAAGAATCAATGTAAAACTTCTATGGTAAAATGTACTTAACGAAATTTGTATAATACTTTCTTTAACAAAGTTATTTGTAATACAACTGGGTTTTTAAAACAATTTTAATTTAATTTGTTTACTTACAAATTTTGTAGGTCTGTAACATTTACATTTAATTAATTTAAATATAATTATTTGTCTTTATGCGTCACAAACGAATTAATAACATTGGATTTTCACGAATTAACACCGGACGTTACATATTCTCAATGACATTTAGTTTAATACGTTTTTAATTGATTTTTATGGTTCAAATTCTGATCCACTGATCTTAAAAGGGAAATTGTGTAACACATCTACATTAAAGTAATCATCTTTCTAATGATTGCGCTATTCCCCTATTTGTACCTATTAAATAAAAATGAAGCTAAAAAACTGTATGCTTTTAATCGAAAATATAATGAAAAATATTTCAAATATAATCCTAATTCATTACTTAATTAACTTGTTAGTCATTTAATTTTTAAGTTTATAATTATATAAAATAATTGTTTTATATGCCTTTTGTTGTAATAAAACAATTTAATTTAATTTGAAATATTTTACAGATCGTTACGTAAATAAAGCTAAAATACTTAAAATAAAGTATTTGAGACAATACATGCACTAAAATAAATTAATTTTAAAGAAAAATAATTAAATTAAATAAATTTGTATTGATAAAAATTAAATAAGTTTTGTATGTACTTACCATTTTACATTTCTTTCGGGCCATTTAACATATACGTATTCCGAACTACTATAAAGCACACGAGGATAACATAAAGAAATATTTCAATTCAGTGCGACGAATTGTATAACTGATGCAAACCGATGCTGCGCGCAAATTTGCAGATTCACTTCTCCCAGTTCTCCCCTACTGAAAGAAGTATACACTCTTGCAGCAACGGTCAGATATATAAGAAGTTTGTTAATGCAAATTTATTCGACAAATATTTGGTATTAATAATGTACATCTTTTATTAATCTATATATGGTTTAATAATACTTAATAATACAGGCTGTCAAAGGTAGGGAATTAATTTTTAAAACTCAACTACTTCATAAAATAGCTATAATACCAATCTGATTGCAAAAACAGAGATCTTGAAAATCTCACTCGGTTTCGTTGCCCTAATCACTTTTTTTTTAAATACCCTTTTTAAAATTTTTGGAAATAGAATCAATATTGATATGGTGATAAAAAAATATAAGAAAAAGAGTACTTTCCAGGAAGTTAATCAAACAAGTTTGCTATTACTCAGTCCTCCATTTGAAAAATATTAAATAAATTTTGATCCTTAGAAATCGTTATTGTCAAAGCCAAATGAGGAACACTAACAGCGACAGATAAACTAGTCTTTTCTTAATTGGAAGTTTTGTATTTTATTTTATCTGCAATTTTTTACCTTTTTCTTCTGTTATTTTATTTCTAATTTTCTATCAATTTTGTATATATTTATAAGCAAATTGTTAACACTAAGAGTTTCACAGTCATTTTATACCTACTTAATGTTCAGTCAAAGAATATATATAAGTTGTAGTTACTCCAGTTGCACTGGAGAATATGGTAGAACCCATTACTATTACTGGAAGCTGAATTGTGAGTTATTTGAAAAATATGAAAACTGTTATGGTTATTTTATATTTATTGACATGAAAATTGATTTGATTGATTTATAAGAGAATAAGTAAAATCAACGACAATAACTACACAATTTAACTATTCAAGAGAAAACGACTGTTTTTATTTTATTTTTATTTTTTATTTTATTTAACCCTTTCTGTTCTGCCACCTCAACGGGTCGAACCCAATTACAGTGTGATCTTTGGGTTGACTTTGACTTACAGTTGTTAGAAACCATTCCAGCATATGCTGCAAGGATTAGGGAAACAGTTAAATAGAATTGACACAACCTGCAGGATTTTCGAATTTTGGAATGTAAATCGTACCAATTATTAATCAATTATAACAGCCTAATTTAAATTTGGCGCCATGAGTTTCTGCCTGCAGGAAAAAATATATTATAGTCATTCGGATATTAATTAATATAAACAATTTTAATTAATGAATTAATTTCAATATTTAAAACTTTCAATGTAAATAACTTATATTAATTTATTTGTGTTATTTTAAATAGTTTTTATTTTCTTATGTTGGTAAGAAATTAGTATGTGTTTTGCTTTGCCTTGTGGGTGATTGACAACAGCGAGATTATGGGTAATTTCCCAACATACCTTGTATTTCATGTAGTTTTTATAAAAATTTGCTTAAATTAAGATTCTCAGATAATTTCTTACATCAGTTTGTGTTATATTGACGTAAAAGCATTATATATTACGTTGGAATGTGTTAGGTGTTCACTATTAAAGAAGCCATCTTCTATTGCTGATTAAATTTAATCAATATAATACACTGAAGTGTTTCAAAGTAACTCTTCCAATAAAAACATATTACTTAAATATCACTAACGAAATTTGATTAATTCAGAATTAGAAGAAAATGAAGAGCCACTTTATCAGTATTATGCCATTGTAAATAACTCAAGTGGAGAGAATGATGAACAGAATAAATCAATAATATATTTAACATTCGATCCAAATGATGCTGGTGAAGATGATCCGATAGCTGTAGCAGATCCTGTAAAAAATGAGGCATCGGATGATATTAAGGTGATAACCTTTGGCGATGGAGAGATTTACCTTTCGAAAACACCTATCGGTAAGACTAATAAATATAAAAAGTGATAATAGATGTATCTTATAATTGCATTTTGTTCGTTTGTTATATAAAATTCATTTACATATGGTACAATTTATTTATCTTGTTTTGTTCTAATTACATACATTCCTTCGATATTTTTACTTTTGTTACTGACATTGCCTCAGTCATTCATCTTTTCATTAATCCACGTTTCTTTGTTTTCACTTCCAGATAAAAATTTGACAATTAACATATAACATTTTATACAATTTATTTTCAGAAAAATCAGACTTAGTCACAAAGAATGAATGTTTGGAAAATATCACAATAAATGAAGACGACAAAACTGAACAGCCATGTGAGAATTTAGGTAATTTAAATTTACAATATCCCCAAACCTTTCATTACTTTGTGTTTCATGTACTAGAATCAGATTATCAAGAAATAAAATTGGAAGACGGAACCTGTGCAATAATCGAAAAGAAATTATGGAATTCTATAATAGAAAGTGCTTCTGAAAAACCTCCTGAAAGTCCAAGGAAAAATAAAAAATTTCCTTGCATGTATATAGGTTGCGATAAAGTATATAGTACAGCACATCATTTAACTGTAAGTTTTTCATAGAAACATTTATTTACAATGATATTTATTCTTTAAAGGTACACGTTCGAAATCATACTGGTTGTCGGCCGTATCGATGTACGATAGATGGATGTGATAAAGCTTTTTCCACTGGATACTCTCTGAAAGCTCATTTACGTACTCATACAGGGGAAAAACCCTATTCGTGTAATTCTTGTATTAAACAATTTAAAACATCAGGAGACTTGCAAAAACACGTTCGCACACATACTGGTCAGTATGTGTTGATTTTATTTAAGTATAAATTATTATAATTGTTTTTATTATTTTTATAGTCTGTTTCTCATTAATGTTATCTTTATTTTCTCTGCCAATTTATTAGTTAATTTCACCTCATCCAACTTTGTTCGATCTGATTTTGCTTTGTCTCCCCTTTTTCTCATTATCAAATTTACTTCCCACTTATCATACAGATTTTGTGCTTACCTTTAAAATTTAATATTTTAGGTGAAAAGCCATTTAAATGTCCTATTGATGGCTGTGGACGTTCATTTACAACTTCCAACATTCGTAAGGTACATATAAGGTCGCATACAGGTGAACGACCTTACATTTGCGAAAAATTAAATTGTGGTAAAGCATTTGCTTCAGCGACAAATTACAAGAATCATATGAGGATACACTCAGGAGAAAAGCCATATATTTGTATGGTTACGGTAAGTTTCAGTAATCACTTGTACCGTTTAAAGGTATGTGGCTTATATAATTTTGTATTCGATATTCTTGTTCATTTTCTGTCATCATCAACGAATGCTCCTGAAATTGTTACTCTTTGTAGGTTTCTATAACATTTAGGTTTTTGCTTTTTAATTATACATAAAGATAGTAACTCAACTGAAATGTAGTTTAGATTCTATTAAACTTTTAATGGCATGTGTTATATTTTTCTATCAATCTTTTCCATAGACTTTCCAATACGGTACTTTATAAAAAGCCTTTACTATGTCGATAAATGTTCTATTTTGAATTATTGCTTTATAAATTATTTGCTTTATGATCTTTGCCTTGTTCAATGTACTTTTACTGTCTTGTTTCCCTGTTTTTCCGGGTGTTTGTATTAATTTTTTGCGCTTCTTAAAAGCCTCTGCTTAATCGCCTGTGTTTTTCTATCTTTTCCCTTCATCTATATCTGTCACTCTCGTCCATCTTCTTTTAGGCAATTTCAATTATTTTACCAGCAAATTATATCTAATCTCCATAAGAGATCCATTTCTTGGAAACAAGACCCTTCTCAATTAATTATTTCCTCATTTCTTGCTTATTATTATTTGTACCTTGCGTTTTATTGATTATATGAGCTGCTTCTACCTTCAACAATGTCTGCCTCAATTATTAATTTAATTAATATTAAATATTTTTTTGTAATGTTTCAGGGTTGTAACAAAAGATTTACGGAATATTCCTCTTTATATAAACACAATATGGTGCATAAACCATGTAAGCCGTTTAAATGCAATTATTGTGGACAAACATGCAAACAAGAGTCTACACTTAAAGCACATAAACGTTCGATACATAACATACTTATTACAGAAGATGGGACCGAAATAATTGTAAAAAAGGAAGATCAGTTTGCCGAAGTTATATTAGAGATTTCGGAACCAACAGATTCTGAACTAATTGATACAAGTCAGTTTTAAGAAATTTGTATTACATATTATTATTTTTAATGATTGCCAATTATGCTTTTTTAATATTTTAAATTTAAATTGACTTTTTCCAATTCCTTTGTACTTGTTCTTATAATTAATAAAAAAATTAATTTGTTTTTTATTGTACTATTTTTCAAATTAGGGTTACTTCTACTCAAAGATTTTACCATAGATAATATAACCTACTGGTTAGAATGGATTCTTTCTAACAAATGCTATAAACCTTAATGGCTCCATCTGCATGCTTTGGAGAATATTAAAATATCAAAGCTTGCTTCGATTAAATTTATATACATTTCAAATTTATGTATTTTAAATCATCCATATCAATAATATTTAATATTAATAGTGTTAAGTAATCTAATTTGTCAAAAATCAAATAACACTTACACGTGAAAAGTTTATTGTGAACATAATACATCTATAAAAAAATTAATTGTTCACAATTTTCGTGTGCTCCATATATTTCCGTTTGTCCTCTTCGTTTCCTCTTTGTAGACATTTTCCACGCAAATTTCTTTTTCTGTTTATTTCTTCCATACATTTTTCGTCCATCCAAACCTTCTTTTTCAGTATTTTCCTTATGGTTAGGTTTTTTCGTATATTCCTTGTAAATTCGTAGTTCCTATATTTATTACTTCATTATTTTTCTT
>JAFFZR010023616.1:0-12512 GCA_018397195.1 Lethrus apterus | reverse complement strand
GGCACTGCGAATACGTATAATTTTTTAAATAAAAGGTGTTAACCTTTGACTTTTGACGCTTATCTCTTGACCTTTGTCCTTAGAAGGTGTTAAAAAGCTGTTCAACAGCTGTTCCCAACTGTTCAAGTTTAACAGGACCCGTTAAGGAGCTGTTTGATATCTGTTCGAAATCTGTTCGAAAGATGCCCGTCATTCTGCCAGTCTCTCGGTCGGTTTGTCTGTTTATCAATCTGTCTGTCTATTTGTCCATCTGTACTGCTGTTTGTTGAGTTGATGTGCGTTCAAAGACTGTTGGCTAGGATTCATGGACGCGATATTTACGGGGTCAAAGGTCAAGGGTTAAGGATAAAGGTCAAGGTTTAAGCCGCCAAAGGTCAAAGGTTGACTAGGGTTGGTACCCTTTATTCAAAAAATTATACACATGAGCAGTGCCGGGAGGAGGAGGTTGGCTCATAACCGGCTAATACCCACTACTTCCGCAAATGGAACAATAATCTTTACGACGTCAACTCAGAAAAACACTACTTTCACATTTTTTGATATTTATAAATACATTCTCCACTTTTGTTAATAAGTATTATTTTAAAACACTTCATGGCAGAATATTCTTGTCGAAAATTTTGTTATTTCAACTTAAAAAAAAGTATGCTAAAAACAATACTTTCAATCCAATCCACATCATGAATTTCCAACTCATATTTTATTTGCTTATTTTATTATCTGCCACAAATTTATTTCCATAGTTAAATGACTAATTTTTGAATTTAACAAACAAACATTTGTAAAGTGCACTAGAATTCTGTGGATATGAATTTAAATATTAATCATTTTAACAATTACCCATTTATTTACATTTTGAATAAATTGTATTAGAAAAACACATTTTATACAATTTAAAATGAATAATAATAAATTATGAAGAAATAATTCGTTTTAGGGATCGTGTTAACTTGGAGCAAACCGTTAAATCCCGAACGGATGTTAAAATGATTCATGCCGGATAAGACAAAAAGCGGTTGCACCAACATTGTGGCCGGGAAATATGATGTATCAAATTAAGTGATTTTACAGCTCAGTAACTTGCGGGAGTCCGGGTTATTAATTCGCCATGTCTTGGAAATATTATGCCATTCTCCCGCGAGATTTCCCGCAACGAAAATCTTTTATTTCTCCCGAAATATATATTTTTAAACGTTAAATTTTATCCACTTTATGTGGAATTAATTTCGATTTTTTTAGCATGGGGTTTTAAAGTTAAAGCGATTGCGGTTTAGAAGCCGCCTATGCATTCACGAATATGTGTATGTTGTATGAGAGGCGTAAACTTTACCCGGTAGGTAATGCTATTACGGAACAAGCGCCACTTTTGTCTAAAGCTTTTACGTGTTGAGATGATGCAACGATTGAAAACTCCGAAAGCATTTGTCTTAGGTGAGTGCGGGCGTTTTCGGTATCGACGTTTCATGTTCAGCGCTCTTGTGATGCCTATATCGATAACCAAATACTTTTCTCTCCGACTACTTTTTCATCCGTTTCACTCGTTTCGCAGTAAATCAATACGATGGGATTGCTTTTTGAAAGATTATTGTAGTTTCTGGATTTCTGAGGGAAATTTCTCTCTATTCACATGAAGAAAAGAAATATGTAGTAATATTTACTTTTTGAAATATCATCGATGTTTGGATTGTCTTGTTTCCACAATTTAATGGGATCGGTTTCGTTATTTAAGATTTGTTCTAATCTGATATATTTTTTCGAGCTTTAATCTCTTTCATATGAAAATCCACTATGTGGAGTTTTACTGTCAGTGGTTTTCTCTTTGTAATAAATATTATCTATGACCTAAGTTCTTATCAATTTGTTGTTTTTCAAATTAAGTTGGTCTTCAGAAGTATGTTATCCTTTAGTCTCCCTATTTGCTAATTAAAATCATCGGTTCTCTTACTTTTAACAACAAGTTTTTGAAATGAGTTTATTTTCCCAAGGCGAATACTTTTATCAAAACCAACATAGATATTTCAGCTTTTCATGTATATAAGGTTGAGTTGAATTTTACTTAGTTAGGTTGGGCTGGATTATGTTGGTGTAAGCTTCTTCATATTCAACGTCTTACTAAAATCAACTTTCGATTTCAATTTGTTTGGAACGTTTCTGAAGAATCTCCCGAAAAAGCATTCCGGGAGAATATCCTTAGAAACGTATTATTCAACACAGTGAGTCTTTTGAAAATTGAATTCCTTTCATCGGCCTCTACAAATAGAAAATAAAAATTCTTATCAAATCATCAATTTTTTTACATAAATTCGTTTCTTCGTACGTTTTCAATCGATGTAGTGTTTCCTATGTTCCTTTCCTCGGTTTCCTCGCTATGATTCCACAATCTTGTACATTTTGTATTTTTTACCTTAATTAATTTTTTCTTTATCTTTTTCTTCATGTTTAATACGCACTGTTGCTTTTTTGATGATAAAATTGAATATTGTATTAGTTCCATTTTTAAAAAATAAATATTCTGAAAATGTTTCCGTAAAACGGCGTTTAATAAATCCATTGGAATATAAAAATGAAAATCGACTGCAATAATTTACGTAGAGCGCAATACGTGGGGCATAATTCAATTTTGTGGAAAAAATGGACGAATATTGTTACGTATTTTTTTAGAATCAGTTTCAAGTAACTATTACATTAAAGCATTTATTGGATGCGTATTTCGTGCTTTGATTTATGCAATTTTATGCAAATGCGTTTTTTAAAATAATTTAATTTCATGAATCAATTAGGTATATAAATTAATAATTTTAAGCGTAACTTGAACGTTTTTTCCTCCATTGCTACATAGAAAAATTTTTATCAACTTTTTTTTTTAATTGTCGAGCTTCAATCAAATCAAACAACTGTAATAAAAAAGTTTCTGTTTTAAGATAGAAGATGTGAGTAGCGTTTACAATAAACTTATTAAATGCATCGAAATTAATTATTAAAATTCAACGTTTAAAGCTTGAAAATAGAAAAAGACTGTTGTTTAATGCAAGACTCATGTTGTGTTTTTGATTTTGTTTCAGTTACGACACAAGAGGACCTCACAGCGTGACGGCGAAGCACTGGCAAGACGGTAATCTTGATACGAGAGCTTTCTTTAGAATTATGACAGAACCTTCCACTCTGAGCATCGACAATATCACGGAAAAGGATGAAGGAGAATATCGTTGTCGGATCGATTATTCGAGATCTCCGACGAAAAACTTGCGAGTGAAGCTGACAGTCGTAGGTGAGCAGTAGATTTTATTGACAGGTCATTTTTGTTCATATCAGATTTCCTCTATTAAACGTGGAAAGAAAATTTTGCTGGGATTTTCTTACAAGTTATTTTTTAAGAGAACTGCAAGTGTGTACTGAGAAAACACTTCTTCTTGAGTCAGAAAACTCGGTGAGAATACGTATAAAAAATTAAAGTCATAAGTAAAGCTTTCTCCTTAATAACAGTCTATAATAAATTGTTTTATGTAGTTACTGGTGTGTTTATACAGACATCTTATATTCGTCACTTATTTTTACGGAGTCAAAAGTTTTAGAAATGTCTATAAAGCAGAGATTTTATAAACTATTCGATTTCTTGTTATATTGACAGGTTGCGTTTTTTAACATGTTTCGCGGATACAAAAATTCACAAAGCTAGATGATAGAGCACGTTGTTCATATCTAAAGCAATCCGGATGACCCGCAGTCACAATATGACAAATGATTTTGCTTGTAATGAATGGGTCGTACGATCGTCCTCTCTCAGAGCGCAAAAAGTTAAATGGTTTATCAACAAGTTAGCTTTTGCTTTGTTCTGAAATCCGGGACGCGATGCGTCAATGGCAGGCAGTTTTGTTCGTGAAAATGCTTTAATTTTAAATTTCCTTTGTTGGGTCCGTACATGGTGAGTGTTAATTTATTAGTTTATGACATGTTGTTCAAAAATATGAAATTATGAGTAAAGAGAAATATTCAAATTCGGACAAAATAGGTAATTTCGATCAACCACATACTTTTTTTTACAAGACAATTGAATACAATAAAAAATACAGGTTATTTCATAAAATGGGGAAGGTGAACAAAAGGGAAGGGATGATAAAGTTGTAGATTTTGAAGCAAGGGGATATTCTTCAATAACAAGACAAAAGATGTAAATATTGTGAAAAAAGAAAATATTTTCTTTGCATTTGTTAATTCGTGCTCCAAAATTCTTTGTGCAGCGGATTCATCATAGTTCTATTTCTATTTTTACAAATTTCGAAACTTGTCCATTTCAGTGGAAAAAAAATTACTAAGGGTTTTCTATTGCAAATCACATGTAAATTTAATTAAAAACGTCATACCCGACTATTGGAAATCTAAATCGAAATATGTAATACGATCTGTTTGGATGCAAATATCCAGACGAAATAAATTGCTACATCTACAGCTGGAGATACCATTAAAAGCTGGAGCGCTAACAATCAGGCGTTGTATATTAAATCAATAAAACGCGAAACACGCAAACGTTCATTATATGCGAGTACCGACTCTATTACCTTTACTGCAAAGCTCATATGTACTAACGAGTTAATTTATTTCATTTATCATACATGTGTGTGTTTGTATACATTACCCATATAAATTTTGAAAATGATAATTTTCAAATAATTTTTTCTTGTGTAATTAACAGGACTTAACGTTCGTTAATTAAAAAGTGTGTTCTATTGAAAGTACTCCATTCGTTAAATTGTGACACAGAGATTTGTATCATGTAATGATTCGAAATATGTGCACACACACAAAATATAAAATTTAATTACAAGCGTCGAAGCCAAATCCGTGCGTACAGTTTTGACAATATTGCAACTGAAACGAATGAATATTCATTCTAATGGAATTGCTTTGCGCCGCACCTATTGCAATAAACTGAACAAAACGACCCGACAGATTAGAATTAATTACATTTACAAGCAATTCGTTTTTGTCATTTTATCGATTTGTAAATTGGCGAAATTTTCGCCAAGAATTAAAGCGGACGCATAGTGGAAAATTCCCCATAGGGTTATTTCAGTGTTTATAAGTTAACTTTCCGAGACCAAAGTTTACTACCCATTTTCTTACTGTTAATATTGTAGTGTTATGAAAGGCCATAGAATGTAACCTCAAGGAGGATATAAATCTTCATATAAACTGAGCAAGTGGTCGTTATACCGTGTACCTTATCCTACGGCCATTTTCCTACATGTGCCATGTACAGATACAGTATTGTAGCTTCCACCAGAATATATTCAGTGTTTTTGTTTTAAATATTTATGGCTCGGCGTTCGGATAATATATATCCAAGATTTGTATCAAAGAAATTTCGTACATTTTGACTCTATAAAATGATAACTTTATAGCACAAATAGCGACAAAAGAACTAATTCATTATTAATGTAAAATAAACGTCCACAAGTTTCAATTTATTATAGATTTCAACGTTAAACGTTGCTTTTCACTACACAACATGTATATATTTGCGACATAAATTAATCACATTGTATGCCATTGCGTCACATACTCAATTGTTGTTAGCTACATGGCTATAATTTCAATTAAATTATGTATGAAGAGATTGTAACCAATGCTATACTAATTGTTTACGTAAAACTAACAATTTAGATCGACTTAACATTTGCTTGTTTCCCCATAACGAGATTCGAAATTGAAATTCAACTTTACTAACGATCATCAAAATGATGAGTTTCTAGTCTGATAGCACATATTAATTTAATTGTAAACTAAACTAATTTTAATAAATAACGTAATACTCGGTTCAGATATCTATATCCGGAAGCCCTAAAGACAGTGTGTAGAGTGTAGATGCAGTCACGTTAATCCTTAACTTAAACACACAACAAGTTGTTAACGAGTTTGTGAATCGTAAACTTTCCAGTTTAACCGCAATACTTTGCAGAGAAAATTATATAAGTTCTCGGCATAATTCAGTGTGGAATTTACAGTTGTGTCTCTCTTAGCGCATGGCTTTTATTAAACGCTCTCTATTTAAAACATCGAAAAGTTTTAATTACGAAAGAAATATTTTTTCTATCGTCGATCAGCGATATCGGGCTTTAAGACGTGGTGAACTGATTTGATTACGTTTCGCGAATGGAAAACCAATTCCATTTCATAATCTTTGATAAATTTCCGCCTGATGATAATGAAATTTCTTACGGCAGAGGGCAAAAGCAAATTAACTGGAAATTTAAATTCTGGTTTTCACCAACGAAAACACGTTTTCACTAGTTAGATAATACATTTTTATATTTTCTATTGGAAAATCTTGAATTTTCAAATGCTTTGCTACTTTCTCTATGGTGAATTAAAAACATGACAAATAAATTAAATTTACAAAATAACTAGTGATTTTAACGTGCAAAGTGTAAAGTGTTTTCAAAAATCTACGCACAAACGCTACGGTCTTCAAAACCTGTTCTTCTAGAAGGGGAAGACATCTTCGAAATGCTCCTCGATGTTCCAACGCGATGGTAGGGTAACCTCTTCTTCAGTGGAAATGCCAAATTTATCATGTATAATGTCAACAGCTAGCCGTATTGTTCTGGAGCAGAACTTTTCTGGCGAAATTCTGTAAAGATTAGCTCGTTGAGCGGCCTTGTCTCTTCTCTTTTTATCGCTGGTTCTTCGATGTTAATTTCTTACTGGAGAATGACTTTTAGCCGAGAGTCTAAATGAAATATATCATTTTCAACATTGTATTCATTTAAAGCACACTGAATCGGATAGTCTTTCAACTTCAAACAGGTTTTTTAAGAAAATTCGAATGGAAGTGACGTTTCTTCAAGAACCATTAACAGAAAGGCGATTGAAACTATTTTGTTCCGAATTCTGGGAATAAGTGAAGAATGTTGACGGATGAGATCTATTAAGGAAGTCCACAGATATTTCTTCATTGTTGATAGCAGCTTCGTACTTCTAATATCATTGCTTGAAGATGGATTTATATTTTGACTATTTAGGCGACCATTAGGAGATGCGGCACTTTCGCTTGAAGTTAAAATTCTTTTTCTAACCCTTCTTATATTACTTCCTTGGGAAATTAAAGAACCAGGAGGTTCAGTAAAGATGTAGGAGGTAACCAGATTAAAACTGGAATCATCTTGACTGAATTCAAAATCGAAGATGTTATCTTTTACCCATTCAAGATTTAAAAACTTCTCTGTAAATATGGAAGGTTTCAATGTCGTCATTTTGAGAAGAACCGTGTCACCATGTTTAATAGAGCTAACGTTTTCCTGCAGACGCACGTACCTACTGTTAAGTGGAAAGGGCATTACGATATCGAATCCTTAATAGAAATTGATGTAACACCTCCATATGAAAACGCCGCAAAGAGCGAGAAAGGGGTAAAGTATAAGCAAGAGGCAACGTATATAATCCTATAAAATCTTCAAATTATTCCAAATAATAAACAAATAAATCCAAGTACAGACCATGAAGTAAGAAAAACAGAATCAAATTCCAATTAACAGTTACATGTAACTTCCTATAAGAATTAATACACTGAACTCCAGAAGAAGTTAAAAGAAACTTCTTTAAATGTTAAATGTAAAAAAATAAATAAATTCAGGCAAAATATATCAAATTTAATCCCAGATGTGAAATAGATTCGTATTTCCATAAGAAATCTTCAAATTCGTCCAAATGACTTCACAAATATGGAAAATAGCTCAAATAGTTAATTGCCAAGTATTCCATGTAAATGTTATTAAGTACAAAGAAACCACAATCAAATACCATTCAATAATCAAAGTTTTTCAAAATCCTTGCGAAATAATCCAATGAATACCAGAAAAAAGCAAAAATATATCTTGACATGTCAAAATTTCACAAATAAGTGTTCAAAAATTCGAGCAATATGTGTTTCTTAATAGTTCCTTAATACAATGTAATTTTTCAAAAAGATAACCAAAAATATCCACAAAATTCAAAAACAGAATTTTCTTCAAATTTCACTTACCAAATTGTCAAAATTTCATCACACAAAATAATTCTGGTGAATATTTTTCCATCAAGACATATCAGGAACCACCAGAGACTTCTTATAAATGTTAACGTTAAATCACAGCATTAAATATTTCAGCTTAAGTACATAATTACGAATGCATTCTAAACTTTAACTAGGTTAAACCTTGTTAATACCTAGAGATTAACTAGGTATTGTTTGAAAAAAATCATCATAAATATTTTAACTTTTTTTCACTAATTTTTGTTCATTTATGGATTTCGACAGAATCTACGAGATGTATGCGTTCCAATATAAAAATATTATGTAACATATCTATACTATTAATAATAACCCATAAATCATCACGTTATGTTGAAGCAACCTATATGGTTAACTTATAACCAAACAGCTGAAAGTATGGGTAAAATAGTTATAATTTCACACAATCGTGTAAATTTCAAACATACAAACACGAGTTTTGTTAAATCCGACACCGAAATAAATCAAAAGACACGCTTACATTCAAGTCCTTCACACGTAAGAAAGACATACACTAAGCAAATAACTATAATTCCCCCGCACCGTAATTACGTTTCTTGTTTATGACATATAAATTAAGTGCCTCTCTTTCCTTCTCTCTGTCACACACACCTGAATTACAACGACCATAAAATATGTCATATCATAACGTAAGCAGCGACATCATCGTATAAACGACGACAACATTAAGTTGCTTTTATCACTTCCTTTCGTAAACATTTACAACCCGCGAAACGTAAATCGTATTTTTTTCTAATAATAAACGTCAACGTAACGACGCCGAAATCGCACACGAGACCACATTAATATTTTCTACGGCACAAACCCCAAACTTCTGTCGGGGAGCTATAAAAGAAGTTTCTTATTTGAATACGAACGAGAAATAATGAAAGTTCTGTAATGGAAGTGATCTGTATGGGCAAAGGGTTTTCAGCATATTTCCACCTGCTACCTCATATTGATTCTGTAGCGTCGCCGCAAATTTTATTCGAAAGTAACGCCCGTTGACATGTGTTATATCCATTTCAGTATCAAATTCCACAACTTGTAGCAACGTTAACGCATAAAACGTGAACATTTCAGGACGCTGCACAACTGATGAGCAATATTGCAAAAACTGCTTCGGCTGCTAAATACAGTGTCTATCAGATTGTCAATTAAAAGTTTGTAAACGAGAGGTTTTTGTACGCGTGCGACGTTTAACGCCACTGCCCGAAAACCTGCCACGGTACCTACACTTAATGCAAATTTTGTCACGGCTTGGGGTAATTGGAAAACTTCCCGTTGTCTTTTTGCCGGAATATTTAATACAAATTGAGAGGAAATACATGTTATTTTCAAGATTAAAAGTGCAGAGTCATGTTAACGTGAATTCAAATCATTTTTTTTTTTTTTTTGAATTTCTTGTTCACGTGTTCATCGAAATGAGGATATTTCGATCAGAAAATCCGTAGATATTTAATCAGAATGTTTCCGCAAACAATTTCTATTGTTTATTCTCCGACGAAAAAAAAAACAACAATGTTCGTCAAAATCAGATGAAGTAATAAAAATACAGTGGACGATGAAAATTGTTGAAACCAACAAAAAAATCTTTACACTTTCGACAATAAACAAATAAACAATACTTCATATATATTATTTATATTTATTTGTATACGCGTCGTGGCTTGAAACGTTTTGTAATAATATTTCAAAAATACGTTATAAATTATTCGCATTGTCCAATGTGTTTTTATATTGTAGTTGATGTTTAATTATTCATGTACTGTGTAACGAAAAGCGACATATTTATGGATACGAAGTCAATAGTACATATCTACCGATAAAAATTGTGTCATGTACTAATATAACACTATTAAAAACAATCCATTAGCAACGAGCTTTTTTACAACAAAAAAAAATGATTTATTACACGTTGTTTCTAATTAGACGAGGATGTGAATATGACAAAGTTTTTATCGATAAATATTATCTTATTTATATTTTAAAGTTTTGGCTTCGTAATAATCTTTACTGGACTTATTCCTGTTCGGAATATAAAACTAAATTGGAAAATTTACTGGTAAAAATTTTCATGGATAACATGTCGAAATATTTTTTGAGGAAAATCGTAAAATAAATCAGGGTATGAAGATTTGTGCGGTCACATCTGGCCCTTGACCGAAAACATATTTTATATGCATCCGTGTTTATTTTTTTCAGTTCCGCCCCAGAAACCCACAATAATCGACGAAAAGGGTAAAGAAGTACCTTCGTTGGCGGGTCCGTACGACGAAGGCGGTGATATGAAACTTACATGTATCGTCACTGGGGGTAAGTTAAGTTTTTATAATGTAATAAGCGTTTGTTGTTTAAATATTGTTTTAAATATTTATTTTTGTCGTTTATTACAAAAAAGTCAATACAAAATAAATTTAAAAAAGCTTGAAATCTGCATAAAAAAATTGTGTGGGTTATGTTCAAAAGAATTTTAAACAGCTTTAAAATAAGTATAACAATTTAATATCTGGATAATTGAGGTACTTTCGTCTATCATCAATTCAAAAGATCGCCCTTATCATTAGTGACTTGAAAAACTTGCCCGAGTTTAACTTAATTAATGTTTGCTTTGAAGCAGAGAATCTTATTTTATGCTTCGTTTCGAGGTAATTTTCGACGAATTCTTAAATTAATTAAACGTAGAATTTCAGATTTCATCTAAAATGTTTTTTAAATAAAATTTTTTAATTTCGAAGTAATAAATCTACTATTTATGTTAACATTAGCATTCATCAAATTAAAATGACATTAGGTACAAAATAACTGATAGAATTTTAAGGTATATTAAGTGATATTTAATGGCTCTAGTTTTGACAAGTGTATTTATTTATGCAGCGAAATAAGTCAATAGAAAATTGAATAGTCGATAAAGGGGTTTACTTCTGGCGCCAATCAATATGAAATAAAAAAAAATAAAAAACTACCCCATTCGAGATGAACCCAAGTTGATATACGATCAAATAGTAAAGCTGTCGACAATTCTATGAGTGCTCAAGGGAGGTCCAGATGATTATATTATTATTATTATTATGATTTTATTTCAAATCAAAAAACATTTCCTGAATAGTCGGCGTTAAAAGCGCTCTTCGTTTTTTATTTATAATTTGAGTGTTTCCTTCAATCATCCACTTGTAATAATTGTAGGTATTAGAATTTTTTTAAATAGAATTTGTTTTGTGAAATGCAAACGGAAACCGTTTATTACATTTGGGTAACATCAATACAAAACGTCGAGAAAAATGTAAAAATCTGCACATCAAAATACAAGCATTTTCCCGACACAAACGACGAAAAGGAAAAAATCGACTCAAGATGACCCCTTTTACAAGGGGGCATCGTCCAGCCAGTGCAGGTTATTACGTTGTACGGCGGGAAAGTTATTATGTTGTATTTTGCGCCACGTACATTCGTTGCAACGCCCCCTGGGATCGCATGTGCCATGTAAGTAACTAAGTGGACGCCATACGTGACAACGCCCGATTGTGTGTAGCTGGTGCCCGCCTTTGCGCTGCCGCAGAAGTTAAATTTGTTTGGAAATGCGTCCGGCCGGTCTACGTGAGATGTTATTTTCATGGATTTGATATAATTTTTGAAGTTTTTTTCTTTCTCTTTTTGCACGGAAACGAGGAATTACGGTCGTACGTTCAAAGATTTAAGTGGATTTCGCACGGAATTTTAAAAAGTACATGATATGTTTTGAATTTTATATTTGGAAAAATCAATTGAAATTTTTTTTATGATTGAGATTTATGTTTTCATGTAGGGTCAAGTGGGGTAATTGTAAACTAGGGGTAATTATGAACAGTGCTTAATATTATTAGAATTTTAAAATTGAATGGTTCCACACCTTTACGCCATTTGATACAACCCTGCCGGTAACGCACCGCACATTTTAGGTCCAATTCAACGGACTGAACGTGTGATGGTGCGAAAAGTTTTGCGTGTTGTTTTTAACTTCGTAATTCGTTTCAGTGACATCACTTAATATTTTACATTAAAGGCACTAACGATAAGTTTCGAACTGTCTATTGTTTATAATGATACAGTTGTGATGTAAAGAAACTTATTTCTTTGACCTAAGTTCAAGGTTACTAATTTACTCGGTACAAACAAATGTTTACAATTACCCCAATGAAATGTACGTGTGGGGAAAATGTAAACGCTATCTTTGGGTAAATAAAAAAATCATGTTTTTCTTTCAAAATATGCCCAAAATGTAAGTGAAAAAAAAAACTGTAGAGATACTGTAGTGATACTCAATACGATTTTATAAGGGCAGTCAATGACGTAAGAAACAAAAATTGCACTTATCGTCAGGCTTCATAAAAATATAATTCACTTGCATTGTTGTTCTCATTGCATGTTTCAACTGGAAAATCTCGTCTCCGAACAGCTTCCCGATCGAAACCAGCATTTCCAATTC
>JAFFZR010023614.1:0-12924 GCA_018397195.1 Lethrus apterus | reverse complement strand
GTAAATGGTTTTCCGTTGATACCAATGCTAAGAGCTGCAACAAAGCTGGCAGATGTAGCGTGATTATAGCTGGTAACAAAACTCTTTAAGAATTTATTTTGTTTTCCAAAATTTAATACACGTTTAGCAATGTATTCAGATTTATCTTCATTTGCCATTTCACTCACATCCGCGGGTCATAGGTTGCCGACCCCTGATCTAGACACAAGTTGGCTAAATATGTATGAGAGAGGAAATACTGATGCCCAGTTGCACCAAGCCACGATTAATTAATCCGTATTATTTTCTATAGAAACCATTGTCATGACTATTGTTGTAATAATGGTTACTATAGAAAATAATCGAGGATTAACTAATTTGCGTTGGTGCAACTCGGCCTAAGTCTTTCATCCTCAATTCCAAGTATTTATTCAACGCTTCAATAGCCAACCTATCGGTAGACATCTGTAATTTTTTCGCGAGTTTTGATGTTGAATCCTTATGCAAGTTTTCTTGTTGAAATCGGTGTCCGTTAACTTTTATCCAACCTTGCCAATATCGGCAGGTGTGCGCGTCGTAATTTCGCGAAGATTTCGGAGACATTTGGGGCAAAATTGCGGCACGTAAAGCACAAACGATGATTACGCTAGTTCGAAACCCATACTGGGAGCGACGCGTCGCGCCGTTCGTTCGAATTGCGGCGCATAAAATATTTTGATAGAATTTAATCTCCCATAAGATCGAAATTTAAGACTTACACATTCGATTATATTCGAAACTAATCGCGTTCGGAAATTTCGATGAATCGATTCGTCGTCGGTCGTTTCGAAACGTCCTCTGGAAATAAAACGTCGTTTTACGTTCGCGTTCGCGTCCGCGTCCCAATTCCAATTATGGAAAATGTAAGGAGCGTAATTGTATTATTTCGGATGCAATTACGGATTTGTTCGAGTATTTAGCGGAATAAGGGTGTATTCACGGAGTTGCGTCGCTAAAAAGTTAGTTTCTTGCGAGCGAAGTTTCGACTATAAATTACGAGTACGAAAACCAATAATTGAGAAAATAGTGCAAACTGAAATTCTGTTTGCGAGTTTTACACGATGAAATGCCGGTTGCGCTTCTTCGTATACACGAACTCGCATTTAATTAAGATTTCAACGAGGAGATTTTTTCTTTTCATTCAAAGGATGCCTTTTAATGAACATATAAATTTGATACGGCTTCTTCGTGTCTTGAATACGAAAAAATTATTCAGTGCAAGGCGTGCTGAAACATGAGAGAATGAAAAACAATAAAAACTATTAGGTAACAAGAAAAACTTACTATGCATTGAGGTAGGTTAGTATTAATCATTACGGCAATGCAATTCTTCTAAAATATTGATAACATTGTAAACAAGTTTTTGCTCCAAAAAATGTATAAAGTTTTTATCGCCAAAAAAACTTTAACTTTCTCGGCCTTTTCCATTCATAACATTTCAATGTGCGGAGCGTCAAATAAGGGGTTAGAAAAATAGTAAAAAAATATTCGCATTCAAAAACATTACAAACAAAATTTTGTTAAGAACCGCGATTTGTACGGGTAGTTACATTTTTACGTGGACTTCCATAACACCCTGTATAGGCTATACCGACAGTATATTAGTTGTAATTTCTATTTCATTTTTTAAAAATTATAGGTACAATGTGTAATTGGTAGAATACAAGGTTAATGTCTTCCTAAAATTACACATAGTCCATTTTTTTCTTTTGGATGGAAGTAAATTTATATTATTGTTATTATTATTATATCGGTGGAACAAGGGCGTTTAATTGTACGTGCGTGTTTACATGCCCTTAATACCGAACAGCCTGTTCCTAATTATAGGTAACGTATAATAGGCATACGAATTAAATTGGTAACATTAAGCCCCTTTATGCGAATAATCGACCCGAACGTTAGGGTGATTTGTCCGGAAACTCGCGTCGCGCCGGGGCGAAAGTCTGTCGTCGTGTTCAAAGCGACTTACCGACTCGAAGAACTTTTCCTTCTCAAACCTATTTAGACTCGAACTTCCGTAAAGACGTAACTTATGCGCAAAATCTTCGTGAACTTTTAACCAAAGTTAATAAAAACAACGTAAAAATCTAAAAAAAAGAAACGGTTTTTAAAAATATTTTTTGTCGTTTTGTATCGAACGTGCGAACGTCGAAATCCAAATTCAAACGAATCATGTTCGAAATCGTTCGAAACGCAAAAGCACCGACGTTCAAATCGAACGGGTTGAGAGTCTTTGTCGTGAGTGGAAAATTCGGCAATCGATCCGCTCGTAACTTTCGAGGCTTTCAGCGTAATTAATGCAATCGACGCTTAAGTCGAAGCCAGCCACTTCGATAATTAAATGTGGGTCACACGGAGACGATACCCTGGAAACTTACACGGCGTACTCAAGTTACATTTTTCAACGTGCTTGACGTTCATTTTCGTTTTTAAATCTAAACGGATTTGAAGACCAACTCGTGCATCAAACGCTTGTATGGGGAGGGGCGATTTCGTCCTTTCTCTCATCAGTAATTACGAGTAATTGGTTTGATCTTTGCTATATTTAACTGGCTAACTAAAATTCCCACTGATTTGACTGAGGAGCTACTGGAATTTTGTAATGACTGCCAAAATCTTCTATTGAACAATGTGTTTGATTGGATTTATTGGATTCATCGACTCTTTTATTGATTGCCTCAATTGATTGATTATATTGTCGACTAGCTAATTAAATTTTTTGTTAAGCTAATGAACTCGGATACTAACTAACGGACTAACTACATCTTATACTGATTGGTGACTAATTTTTTTATTTATTAACTCCACGTCATTGTCGGTTTTGTTTAATTTCTGATTATTTGATTTGATTAATCAACTGGCTAGCTAATTAATTGTTTTAGTTATTGTTTAATTAATTAATTAACTAGTTAATTAACTCTCGTACTGAGAGCCTAATAACTTGTTTAGTAAATGTGCTGACTAAATAATTTTAATAACTAATTGACTGTCCCTTTAAAGATGCGTTTAACTAATTCTTTGACTGAATGAATGATTAAATAATATATGGAAAAGCTATTTTACTAGTCGAATAATTGGTCTTAGTCTTGTATTGGCTACCTAATTAGATCGAGAATTATTTCTCTTACAAATTATGTTGTTTGGTTAAGTGTAGAAGTTTGGCTAATTTTCTGACCGATTATTTAAGTGGCTGTACTAACTGATGATTAAATGTTATACTGATTATTTGACACACAGCTTTGTTGGTAAATACCGAGACTGGATGCGATGTATACAATTTTCAACGGTGCCATTATTACCAACGACTACTACAAATCGATCACCGGAAATTACGACACAAACGCGACAGACTCGATTGATCGATTTCACAACACAAGTCCAATTCGTCCGTCGGCGTCGGAGATCAAAAGCGTCGACGGGTCGTGCGTCAACATTTTATTACAACGAATGCACCGAAACGCGTCGACGGCCGATCGCCCGTAATTTTCGGGTTGGTCGGGCGCGCTCGTCGTGTTTGTTTGCTTAGAAAATCGTCATTAATGCGAAACGTATCGGTTCGAAAGCAACGACAAAGCTCCATTGTCCGCGTAATTAGAAACAGACGTCCAACAATGCGACAACAACGTCGAGCCGGCTTGCATTGAAATCTGGACTGGATCACTTGGAAAGTTTCGTATTGATGGAGTTCGTGCTTTACATACACGTCGCATGTGTATGTAAAGCACGTCTGTGGTTTTATTCCACGAAAGTTTTAGCTACGATTTACGTACACACCCAAACATTGAATTAATTGAATTAATTGTGTGATGTAGGTAATGTGTAATGAGCATACGAACAATTATCTAGGAGTACAATAACATATCACGGAATGGCGACGTTGTTGGCAACGTGCGTTTGCATTATAATCAAATAGTATATATATCATGCAGTGTACGTTTCTATTAGCTGTGTAACGCCCGAAGCTCCGTTGGAAAATTCAACTTTGGGGAGTTTATGTAATTTCATTTGGTGAAGTTTGATGGAGTGGAAAAGTATTTCTAAATCGCTTTAAAGCTTCCAAACTCGACCGGTTTGATGATCTAAAACGTAACGTTTTTCTAGAATGTGTTATATAAAAATTTTATTATCAATATTGGATATAGCGACAGCTCGTCGTTTAAATTAGTGTAGAAAGAGTTGTCCAACCTTTTTTAGATTAATTTCGTCGTTATCTCCTTGCATAGGCTAGTATTTCTTTGATTTATAATTGATGTCAACATCAATTTGAAATTTAAAATGGCTACTAAAAACAAACGATTCAGGATATTCTTGCCTGCTGTAGGAGCTCCACCTAACGGTGAGAGACCGAAGCATCGCGTGGCCGTCTGCTTTGTCAGCCTAGTGAGGTCTCTCACCGCTGATACAGGCTTGAGTATGCTTGAGAGGCATTGATGGATTCACAGAGCAGCTGTACTGACGACGGGTGTGACCCCGAAACTAATGTTAGTCTGGAGCTAGTGTAAGAGGATCAATGCTATCGAGCTAGTGGTTAATGAAAGAAATGTGAAGAAAATAAAATTTTAATTTCAATCGAACAAGGAAAATTTTTCTGAAAAATTATAAAGACGAGAACCTGAAATCTAATGTTTCGGTTTCATTCGAGATTTCTTCAAGATCATGTTGCCGCCAGACATGATGAAGTGGAACAAATTGAAGGCAGTACATAAAAAGCATAATATTTAAAAAAATCGGCTCTAAGTAACATGTACTCTATGTAAATACTTACGTGCCATCTAAGCAAAGGATAATGAGAATTTTTTTTCGAGAGAACTTAGATTTCCCAGTTTGAAAATTCGTTCGGTATTAAAATTCCGGACTGCATAAGCCGCGGACAAATTAGTACCGTCAAATAATAACGAAGCCGGTGCGAACGGAAGACATAATGTTTGTAAATACAATTATCTTTGTTTCATTAATTGTAACCTAATAACTACTTTCGAGCTCACCTCGTTCCCTCGTTAAATTAGAATACCTGTACGTAGTGGAGATAACATCCTACTACGTTCACTTTGTATGTGTAATTACGACCGCGTAATTTAGTATGCATTTCCACATATTAGTACTTTAACTGTCGGAAATCCAAAGCGCATTAAGTCGCAATAATTCATCTGAAGGGGTTCCTTCACGCCATTTTTTTTTTAACCGACTCGATTTAGAAACCGGTTTTATTGTTGCATTTATTCATATAATTTCTTTTGTTTGTTACGAAGGCTTCCGCGGCCATTGTTCAATGATTTTTCTTGGTATCCAGACTTGAATCGATACGTTTGCTGGAAACGAATTCCGTTGGCCAGACTATTTTTGCGCGTCAAAACGTATCTGAAAAATAAGCAAAATAAACAATCAAAAATAAGAACAAAACGATAAAATTAAAAACAAAAGTTAAACGCAAAATTGAAGACGAAAGAAATGAAAAAACAAAATAAATTGAAAAGTTGGCACTATCTTTCAGTTAAACACACCGTTTTCAAACCAACCTTTAACATGAATTCTTTCAAAAGTTGCTTTTATTCATCGTAGAATGTTTACCATCCGAATTATTTTATTTATTCATGAACACGTTTGAAAGATAAAGTAAACCATCCTGACACATAAAATAAAAAATTGCTAATTATTTTCTTGATTGCGAAATTGCGCGTTACCTAACACTGCGAATTTAATATTTGCCAAAGCACTCGTAATGAGGTGGTCCACGAAATATCTCCGTGACACGTAACCAATCACGAAATTAATTATTACTTTGTTTACAATATTATTTATCGACAAATGGGACACGCCCGCACATTTGCATTCTATTAGGAACCGTCGATAATAAATCTTTGTAACATGTTTACGCTCACGGTTTGTGTTTATATTGCAAAATTGTCGCGCGCGTCATTTACGCGCATTAATATCGGGTTAGTGTGCGGAGGGGGTTACGCCGGGTACGAAACCGACGTCGGTTATAAAACGAATTTATGTGAAAATATAGCGCATTAAACGCCATGAGTTGTAAACGAACCACGGTTTTGTGCATCGAAACGATCGTAAAAAGTCCAGCGGTCGCCAAAAGTTTCGGGCCGGAGTGCGTTCGAGCGCCCCCGAAACGTAATGGAAGATTGTAATGAAAATGTACGATTGTTCTTCGTAACTGCACGAGAAGTGGCGGCGGTGGCGTCCGTCCGAACCTTATTTTCTCATCTGGCGCGCCCGAACATAAATATCACGAAAAGTGTCATATTTATAGAGTTCATCTTAGTTCCGTTAAGTAAGAATTTACGACATTGTCTCGGATAATTCCGTATATATAAGTTGAAAGTTTGAAATAGTAAAGTTTGCGTTATTTATAACGACCGTAACTTGAGGAAATTGACTATGAATTTTATAGGGACGCGGGAAGGTTACGACGACGATCTCGCGACGATTTTTATTTAAAGTACGTATAAAACAGAAAAAATTGATCTATAATAACAAATCATGTTTCAAAATATTGAAAAAGGGTGTAATTTTTTCAAAATATTTTACTGACTTTTTCGTCAAAATTTCGTATTTTTTTAAACCGTAGTCGCTGAAAGGTTGTAAATAGGGAAACTGGATGGCAATTTCTTTTCGAGATGAAAAAATTGTGTTCGATGAGAAGAAAATTGAAACTGAAAGTTGCTAAGAGATAATTACGTCTGCTGTTATTTGACCATATCCTTTGAGAGCACGTTTACCTCTGATTTTTTTAACAGCTTTGTGGACCTCTTTCGTTGTTATGTCCTTAATCCAATGTTATTAATATTAATGTTTCATTTCCGTCCAATAAGTACTGTCTCTATTTCTCCATCCTCTTTTTCCTCCGTTCTTTCTTCACGATTTTCATAATTTATGTTTTTTAGTTTAGTTATTTTATTTTTTCTCTCATTTCTTATGAACTCAAAGAACAATATTTTGATTTTTCTATAAGCTTTCTTCATTTCCTCGCTAAAATGTAATCAGATTTTTCTCAATTGAAAAGGAATCGGCCGATGGTGTACCGCAAGAGGCAGTGTCACGTCCCACACTTTTTATGTTATACATTAATGATATTCAGAATTCAGAATTCAGAATGTAAAATATTTTTTGCAGATGATACTAGAATATTATACAGTGTGGTGATAAAGTTTGGAACAAAATTCATAAAATCGTTCTATAATGGTTTTAAGAAAATCGCTCGGACAGGTCAATTTTTGTTTTTGAAATGCCGTCTTCTGATGTTAATTTTTTTCGAATGACGTCATTTCTTTTTGCACAATGACGTCATCATAATTTTTTTTAAATGAAAATCCCCACTTTTTTCTTCTGTTTTTAATAGACTAATAGAATCGATGACGTCAATGCACCTTAAAGCTTCACTCTTCGTCTTAGATACATAAATTACTGTTATTTGCTTTAATTTAGAATGTTTACGATTATTATTTTTACTAAATTATAACCACTGACGATCTGAAGTAAATGTGTCATTTATTCAAAAAAATTCTTATGTGAGGTACACATTTTTTTACATCACCGTTTAAGTAGTAAGAAGGTCTATTAAAAACAGAAGAAAAAAGTGGGGGCTGTCATTTAAAAAAAATTATGATGACGTCATTGTGCAAAAACAAATGACGTCATTCGAAAAAAATTAACGTCAGAAGACGGCATTTTAAAATCAAAAATTGACCTGTCCGAGCGATTTTCTTAAAAACATTATAAAACGCTTTTATGAATTTTGTTCCAAACTTTATCACCACACTGTATGTTCTGATTTTTGCAAAATAATTATTTTCTTAAAGAGTAAAGACGGGGATAAATTGGATACAATAATTAATATGATACGGGAAATGCAGCAGAACCTAAAGGCGGAAATATATCAAATTAGGGAGAAGCAGAGCGAATTTATGTAGGAGATAAAACAATTAAAACAAGCTAGTATACAATTGAAAGAGGAAAATAAAGAAATACGAGAAGAATAATAATAATAATATAATTATGTCAGAACTAAAAGTGAAACAAGTGAGCTCAAAGTAATCAAAGAAGCCATGGAAAAAAATCACTTAGCAACAGTCCATTTAAAACACGCAAAATGGCAAACATCTTGGTTGGCTGTTTTCGCAAACAAGAAACGCGACCATTTTGGAAAAAAAGCAAATAAAGGCATTCTAGCATCCATCGTTGAAAAGGAAACATCTCGACGCTAAAAGTGCTAATTATTTTCTCTTGAATTATTTCCAAACATTCATAGTGTTAAAGTGTATAATTTGACAAAATCAGTGCATCGAACGAATAATAAACACAAGTGAACCTCGTCAAGACCGAAGAGCGTACTGAAGTAGGAACTTCATTGCCAATCGCTGTACAGAGAAGACGAAAAATTACGTACGAGGTACCTCTAAATTAAGTTTACTTTAATTTGTGTAAAATTTGTTAGATTTTTCTATCAAATAGTTTATTAATTCAAATTACCCTAAATTGCGTAGTAAAATTAATAAAAACGCATCGATAAAAGCACCAACGCTAACGACAGGTGGCGTTACTGTCATTTTGTTTTCTGTCAAATATGACGTTTTGTTTTACATGTTATTAAATTTTTATATTTTAAATTTGAATTTTATTTTTATATTTTGATCATTCCTGAATAAGAAGTGTACAATACACAATTTTATCACATATTTATGTGGTTGGCGCCCAACAACAAAATTTCAATTATTTAAAATTGAATTGCTGTTATAAACATCAGCAAAACGAGAAAGAAGCGGCAATTTTGAATCTCCAATTTACAGGTGAACCTCTGTCGTATCCCTGAACTGAGCTAGTAAGGTAACGTTTCTTATGGGTGCTTGCATCACAATATGAAGAAAGAGAAATTCAAAAGCAACTAAAGGAAAAGGAAAAGAAGAAAAAATAAGGGAAAGCAAGTCAAACAAGGACTTAAGGTTTCAATAGACGAAGTGGAATGGCGATGGAATAAAGACATAAAAAAACTGAGAAAAAGTTTAGGTGATAGAAATGAGATGACGGACCAGGCAAAGGAAAAGGAGATGACAAATGGAAACAAACAAAAAAATACGAATACAACTGGGAAAATACTTATAACTCTTATAAGTGATTAAAGGACAAAATTAGATGATGCTGAGAAAAGAGAAAATTAAGAGGTATCTGGAAGTACCTATGATACAAGAGCACTAAGAAACTTTAGTGAATATTATGAAACCATATGATATTGAAATATTTGCTTTACAAGAAACTAAGCTAGACTTAAAGGAAATTTTAGAAGTGGAATACTATGTATTGTTTAACAGCGGAGATAAAAACAGGATGTTAGGAACAGGATTTTTATTAAGCAACAGATTTAAAGAAATGATTGTAGAATTTAAAACTGTGACAGGTTATGTTGGATTCAAATAAGCTGAAGATGCTGCAAAATTAGTGTAATAAATTGCCATGCTCCTACCGAAGCAAAAGACACTGAGATAAAGGAGGAGTTTTACGGAAAGATACAGGAAATAATTGACAGCTTTCCAAAACACGATGTCAAAATTATATTAGATTGGAAGGGAAGAACAATATAAAAGTGTAGCCGGAAAGCATAGCAGACATGATGTTTGTAATGAAAACGGAAAAAAGATGGTAAACCATGGAAATTGAAATGAACATTGTGAGCACGTCTTTTAAACATAAGCAAATATACAATCACAATAACTTCTGATGGCAGAACAAGAAACCAAATGATAAAGCAAATAGTAAAAGAGATTAAGGAAGGAAAAGGAAAATGAAGAGTCATAGCTATGTTTGTGTTACTCGTACATACAATAATTATAAGTTTCTAAAAATAAAATCAACACTTCATAAAATCATAATAGTGATATTTATGTATTGCTGCTTAAAGCATTATTTACGATGTACTATTGTCGACGCTTGCATTCAAATGCGATATTTCATCTGCTATGGATGTTGTATTCGTTTAATAACTACAGGAACAGACTCGGCATCAGGTATATGAATGGAATACATTATTTGCGAGTTTTATTAAAATCATCACCTATCTTCAATTACAAAACTCAATTCAATTTCTAAACTAATTAAATTATTCCAGTTATTGGTTTTTTAAGTATTTTTTGGGTTAAACAATATTTAAAAATAGTGTGCCGGTCCTGCCTATCTGACAACTAAAAGATGGATCACTCTGAGTATTCGATAACTTAAAGTTAGTTTACAGATAATCAAAGCCCATTATTGTACATCTTTTAACGGCCAACAGCGTTCATAATCGTGCTGTCTGTTACCGAATCAATTTTCATTTTTTTCTCTCGTACGCCTCTTATAATTATTATAATCGTCGGTGTGGGTGTTTGGAATTCGTCTTGGACGCTTTAAATCTCATAATTTGATGGGCGATAAATCGCCACGCTGTAAATAATGAGTTACTTGACAATAGTCGTTGTGATTGTAAAATATCATGTAGTGCATTAATTATTACTGTTTAATATCCGTGTGTGTATATATAATTATAATAAATTTTAAAACAGTCACGACACCGACATACATAATTATAAATGTGACCGAACACCAATTTACATATACGTAGACATACTACATCCATATTTTATAATTTACCTTTCGTTCGGTTTTACGATTTGAAAAGTTTCTTGTTTATCCGATATGTGAATCGCGTTTTTTTTGCATTTTATTTGGTAAATTTTAACGAGTATATAAAAATCATGTGAGTTCTGAAAGTTGATATAAAAGTAATAATTGGTATCACAGATGTATTTGACATTTAAAAATTAAATTAAATTAATTTAAATATTACAAAATTAATTATAAACTAAAGTTGGATACAGACAAGACTAATTCGATTGCATTTAATTGTTTCAATATTCTTTAAAATAACAATACTTTCTATTTATTTGCGACAGAGCGTTTTCGAAAAACCTGTAAGAATAATTTAATCACAACTTTATAATTCATCTCTGTGTCGCTTAAGCAGTCAGAATTAATAACGAGACAGATAATTAGATGTACAGGGTGAGTCACCACTGACGCCACAGAGTTTTATGGCGAAACGGCACATATTCTCCAACTTCTGTTACATTTTAAAAATATTTTCATAGTCAAGTGGGGTAAATGTAAACGTTTTTTTTTATTCTGCATTTGAAATTTCATATTTTGTGTTTAACGAGTAATTGTTGACCACTGTAATAATACCCATATAGTTTCAACTGTTTTAAAGATTTTCTCCAAATTTTACCTTCATACGAGTTACTATCTGACTTTCAAGGACTGTTTACAATTACCCTATCGAAAAATTATACTGTGCAAATATATGGGGTAAATGTAAACACCTTATTCGATGTCCAATTGATCTACTAGTAAAATTTGTTAGGGAATTGGAAATGATGGTTTAGATCGGGAAGCTGTTCGGAGACGAGATTTTCCAGTTGAAACATGCAATGAGAACAACAATGCAAGTGAATTATATTTTTATGAAGCCTGACGATATGTGCAATGTTTGTTTCTTACGTCATTGACTGCCCTTATAAAATCGTATTGAGTATATCTCTCTACAGTTTTTTTTTTTACTTACATTTTGGGCATATTTTTCTGGAAAGAAAAACATGATTTTTTTATTTACCCAAAGATAGCGTTTACATTTTCCCCACACGTACATTTCATTGGGGTAATTGTAAACATTTGTTTGTACCCAGTAAATTAGTAACCTTGAACTTACGTCAAAGAAATAAGTTTCTTTACATCATAAATTTATCAATATAAACAATAGACAGTTCGAAACTTATCGTTAGTGCCTTTAATGTAAAATATTAAGTGATGTTACTGAAACGAATTACGAAGTTAAAAACAACAAGCAAAACTTTTCGCAACACGTTCAGTCCGTTGAATTGGACCTAAATTGTGCGGTGCATTACCGGCAGGGTTGTATCAAATGGCGTAAAGGTGTGGAACCATTTAATTTTAAAATTCTAATAATATTAAGCACTGTTCATAATTACCCCTAGTTTACAATTACCTCACTTGACCCTATTTACTGAAGAGCAATAGAGTGATAATCGACATAATTTGTAATTATTTTGTACAGAATATCCTCGTCTCCGAAAATCCTTTAATAATGAGCATCGTTTTCATATTAATGAATGAGGTGGGATTATTGGCACAGAAGAAGTGAAAATGTGAATAAGGGATGCGTTTCAAATTATAACACGTAAATGTTGCAATGGTGGCAGTGATTATTTATTAATTACATTCAATTGTGTTTAAAACAGAATGGATACAATTTTGAACTTTTGTTGAATTAAGTATCGGTTTGTTGTTTATTTCTTCATTACGTATTGTTAATTATCGTTAATTGTTTTTCGTTCTTTAATTGTTCATTTTTAATTCTTAAATTTACAATCGAAGACAATGTTAGGTACTTGTTACTGTTTAATACCAATTATTAAATGTGGTTTCCTGAAATTATAATCAAGAATTTCTGGAAAAGTATTAACTTCAGGTAGAATGTACTCCTATAATAAATGCAAGAGAATTTAATTTTGAATAAGATGCGATAGTGTACCATTTAAATAATTTAAAACAAAATTAAAAAATAAATCTAGTTAATGTAATTTGAAAATGGCAGAAATGGTATCTTCGAAATAGTATTTCAAGTGGTAAGTGGTAAGAAAGCCGGACTACTGGTAAGAAGGCCGGACTCTCAGTGTGAGAGTCGAGGGTTCGAGTCGCGCCTGGGTAGGAATTTTTCTCCTGGTGTGTCCGGTACCCTCCTGAGTCAGCTTTCGCTGTTGGCATAATTAACAGTGCTACATCTCTTACGGCGAGGAGATGATAGTAACAAAGCCATGGAACACTTTACACACACAAATTACACTT
>JAFFZR010023613.1:0-13059 GCA_018397195.1 Lethrus apterus | reverse complement strand
CAGGCTGTTCCATTTAAAAAAATCTAATTATCTGAGTTGGCTCTGAAATGTGATGCGCAATTGTTTTTTTGTGTGGACCGTTGTAATCAGCGGAAAAATCACTGTATCTTTGCTAATTTAACCGACTCTGTAGCTCCAAAAATAACGAAGATAGCAATAGTGCGCAGATAACTTTGAACAGCCTTTATATATATACAGGTTGTTCAAAGTTATCGGGACACTATTGCTAACTTCGTTATTGTTGGAGCTACAGAGTCGGTTAAATTAGCAAAGATGCAGTGATTTTTCCGATGATTACGATGGACCACACAAAAAAAATCAATTGCGCATCACATTTCAGAGCCAACTCAGAAAATCAGATTTTTTAAAAGGTCCGACTCTGTATATTTATTTAGCAGTCGTAAAATTTTTATAAATAAAACCAGAGAATGTTATAATAGACAGTCGTAAAGAATTGAATGGATTGGCCATATATAAAAAAGTATGTATCATAAGAATAATAAAATGGAAGTCGAGCGATGGAAGTCTTAAAAGGAGGTAGGAACAAAGAAGGTGAAATAAAGTAACAATTTGAACTTAAGTTGAAACTATTAAAATTTTGAACAAAGTGATATTCTGTAGTGGAATGATCAAAAATGTATGCTCTATGTGGAAAACTTGATATTCTAATTGGTTCAAATATTATTGGAAACATTTTGACCTTGTAATTATGTCGGGTTGGGTTGGGTTGTCTTCGGTTCCCCGTTTGCAATTGCCATATGGCATTTTTTTTATGGACTTGCTTTCTGAAATGGTATCTTCAATCAAAAAATGTGTGTCGAATAAACCTAACCTTTTTGCAAATGGTTTTAAATTTCATTTACACTGAACAACTGTCACGATCTTTTATGGTTGTAATAACGATGTTGTTATGTAAGAATTGGTATAGAATAGGGTGACCAGATTTCTAATTCATTAATGCTGTACACACATTCAAACTCCCGCTCCCCCTCTCGAATTAAATACATAGTTAGAAACACTGACGTATGGTTGGGTTCGCTCCGTAAATGAAATTTAAAAGGTACAAAGATAATATGGGATGTGGTTTGGTTTCGCTACGTAATTAAAATTCAAAAGGCGTTTTGCTGTACATTCATGCTGAATGCTGGACGCTTTGCTGTACAGCGAAATGCTGTACGTATAGAACATTCGAAAATGTGTTTTATTGATGAACAATATAAACTGACAAGGGAGGGTTAAATTAGCCATAGTACGAGAAAGTATAAACAGGGATTGTTTAATTTGGTTTTAGTAAACTGAAAAATTGTTGAATTCGATATTTTAGACGTGAATTAAGAAACTTGCAAGAAGGAAGTTCTCAAATTAGACATTGAAGAAAGTTGTGAATTAAAAAGGGAAATAGTTATCTACAAATTTATTGAATTAAAGGTTTTGACTAATAAAATGTTAAATAATCTGCTAATAGAAATCCTGAAGGATAAATGTAAAAAGGAAAATAAATAGTAATCGAAAATTTTAATGAATTAAAAGTTTTGTCAAATAATATGTTAAATAATGTTCTAATAGAAAACCTGAACGATAAATGTAAAAAGGAAAATAATTGGTAATCAAAAGATTTATTGAATTTTAAGTTTTGTTTAATGAAAGGTTAAATAATTTGTGTAATAGAAATTCTGAACGCTCAATGTATAAAAAGGGGATAAAAGTAACGCCCATCTGAATAAACGATTCTTTAAGTGGAAAGCCTATTTTTATGTTAAATCATATTTAGATTATCCTTTTAAAAGTAATGTTTGTTAACTTTGATTATCTTTAATTTGTTATGGTTTTTTTATATGAAGGTGTATATAATTTATAATCATTTTAAATTAATTTTATTAATAAAGTAGGATAGATAAAACTGTTTATGTTTTATTTTGGAATTGCGCATCTTCATCGAGAAATTGAGAGTTGACATTAGGAAGAATTAATTTTTGGTAAGGATTGAGTTTTGGTCAGACGTATTGGCTTCCGGGTTGATGGTGGCAGTTAAACTTTAAAAATTTTAGCTTGGAAATACTGATATAGACGGCTTTGGGTTTGGGTTGGAGAAAATTATAAGAACGAGGTTGTGAGTGCAACATCAACTTTCAGTCTCGCGTGACCTTGGCTAACGCTACCCCAAAATCCCACACAACCCTTCGAAGGGAGGTGCCGGACCACGCGAAGAGGCTTAAGTTGCGTCGCGCACGTCTACCGTCAATTAAAGGTAAAATTTGTAGTACAACATTCTAAGTATAAAAGACTCCACCACCCGCCCGATTCTTACATTCTTTTTAGCTGATGTTATTAAGGTTGGGTGGAAACAAAATAAAGTTTTTATTTACAACCAAAATACAAAATTACTGGAATGAGTAACGACCATTAGGAAAGTAAAATATTTAGAAATGTTTAGGCAACAAAAGAGTTCACGTGACAAATTACAAAAGAAACTCAGATTTTCAAATGTAGAAATAAAAAAGTAGATTCAAACATTTGTGGATGGAAGATCTATGGCGTGATCAAAGTCACAGTTAAATTTTATTTTAAGCTTCTTTAATTCTTCTTCATAAGTCGCACTTTTTAGATTTGGGGCTTTAAAATTTGTATCTGCGGTCTCCTGTACCTTAATCCGAGACTGACAAAAATTAAAATTCGCAATCGTATTATTCAAAATATTGTAGTTTAAATTCTACACATATGCAAACAACAAATTGGTACTAACGGGTGTACAAATAAAAACGTCAAAAGCTCACTTGACTACGAATTTATTTGGACACCCGTCAATCAAATGCCAATAAAATCATAAACAAGAACAAAATTCGAACGTGCATGGAATTTAGTTTGTTTTCTAAATTTGAAACACTGAAAGCGATGACTTGTTAAACTTCGATTTATTAATATTACAAAATTCCATGCACGTCGATATTTTTTTACATTTTTAGTTTTTAAATTCCTATTTACTCTTAAACATACATGAGGTGTGGTTTGTTTTTCGATGTAACACTTACAAGCGATTAACGTCGATATTTTACACACGTATCTTCTTAAATTTAAACATTTTTTTTAGGTTATTAATATCTAAGATCTGTAACAACTACATAATATTCATACAATATTTTTGTATGTTTTTAACTTTGTCACAAACTAGTACGATTTTTGAGCTTAGTTTATTTTAGTTTTACTCCACGTGTTTGTTAACAGAAAAAAAAATTATATTTGGAAAGACAACTCAACATTTAAAAGTGGCATAAAAATAGAAAGTTTTCAAATCATTATATACAAATTTTCTACTAAATTGAACTGTTTTCGTCCTATTTATTATATTTACCAAAAGCAATAAATGACCCACAGGGGTCATTCTGAAATATGTCCCACTATTTCAACAGGTGATAGTTGACCTTAACCCAAGCACAAATCCGCAAAAACGGCGATCCTATCTTCATTTTAAATTTATTGTCGATAATTCAGGATTATTTTCATATTTTACTTAAAACTGAAATATTTTTTTCTGGCACACCTTCAACATAGGACCGTCGTTTTTGCATATTTGGGGTTGGGCTATGGTCAGCTATCATCTGTTAAAATAGTGGGACACAGTTCAGAATTACCCTGTATAGCTCATTCCATTTAAATCTACTTTTATGGGTATATAAGGAAGATAAATTATCACTCACCAACTTATTTTCTTTCATCTCTTCGCTGCAACTTCTTCAAGATTTCAAATGGTTTATTAATATATCTTGTCCTTACTTTACTTTTCTTCTCGACATCCATTTGTAGCCCTTCATTCAATGCCCCTTCCGCAAAAGCCATTTAATATGTGTCTCCCACCCATTTATTTCCCTTTCATACTCTTCAAATATTCCGGATTTCTCACAAATACCTTTATAACTGCCATTATACTTTTTATTTTATATTTTATTATGTTTGATCAGTTCATCTCTTTCCACCTTTGTACTATTTCATTCACTAAATTCCTACAATCACCAACCTTTACCGGTCGTTTTTATAGAATTATATTCTTCACAGTCCATCCTCCTCTCTTCATTCTTTACCTAGTCAAATATTCACCACACCGTTCTCCGACAGTCATTTGGTAGCCTTTATCTATATTTGGAACATTGTAGTTCAGGCCTGACGTCTCTAGCTTCGCCACATTTTTCAATTTTCTTTGCCATGTTCCTGCCAGTCTTCTCTGCTCCATCATACTTCATAAGAGAAAATGTTTTTTACAGGGTGAGTCATAACGTACGGAGGAGATTGAAAGGGTAGTAATATAAGATCAAAATAAATATTTTTCTTAGTAAACTTTTGACCAAAGATCAATAACAAGAAAGTTGCATCAGTTTAAAATTTTTAAAAATTGACGCCCACTTTTTGAATACCACTGATATTAATTAGGAATCAGTATTTTTTTTAATTTAAGCATTTTAAAAACAATTAAATAGCTGCTACTTTTATGTTTTTAATTTTTTTAATTTTATATTGTATAAATAACAATCAGGTATCTTCAATTTAAATTTAAAATGTCAGTTACTAGCATAATTTGTACAGAATGTTTATTAATCGATTTAACTTTAACTTTCTGGTTACTGTGTTTTGGTTAAATGTTTACTAAGAAAACATATTTATTTTGGTCTTCTCTTACTACCCTTTTAGCCTCTCCGTACGTTATGTTTGTCTGCTTCTTAGCATCTTTTTTACCTCTTAACGAACATGCTTTTTGTGGTTTTCACAATTCTCATTTATCATACATTTAGGTTGTCTACTTTTCTAAATCTAATGTAGTACTCCTTTATTTTAAAAATCTTTAAATCTTATTTCATGCCATTCGGTTAGTCTACATTTTTTTTTAGCTTTAACCTTTAATTCTGCTCCTTTGTAAATGTTCCAATAGACGAGAGGCTGCGGATTTGACGGTCATTCCAATTATTCCGTATTCATCTAACAGTCCTCCATCCACCGCCTTTGAAATATTGGAAACATACAACCAAGAATTTGAAACTAATAAAATATTTCTTTTAACACTTTGTGTCTACTTTGTAAAATTCTAGATTGATAAATATGACAATTTCCACTTTCTTTTTCACTTCAATTTTAGTTTATATAGAGATTAACACTGTTGGCTTATAAATCTTGTCTATCCTTCAGGTATTATGCTTTTCTCTTCACGTCATTTTCAAAACTTCCTTACAAAATGCACCCTACCCTATTCGTACTGTACCATAGATCCTCGGTTCCTCTATGTTTTCCTACATTTATTATGTTTCGCAGTTCATTTTTGCACTTTATTACTTGTGCATTTCTTGTTTTCTAGTATATTATCAATTTTCTTCTTACATGCCTTGGTCTCCTCTTAAAATTTCATTGAAATATCTGTTTTGTCTTATACAGGATGAGTCGGATGAGTTTTATGTGTATTCTACACATAAAAATTATTTTAAAAAATTCATATGTTGTTATCCGATATTTCTTCGTTTTCAGGTTACAGCGTTAAAACAAAATTCCCCACACACACTGTTCTAATCATTGCGTGTTTGCAATAAATGTTCAAAAATACTGCCATTGACTTCTAAACATTTTCTGCTTCGTCTAAGAAGGGCGCCCGCTGCTCTTCTGGTGGATTCATGCCTTTGTTTAATATAGGCTGCAGTATTTCCAATACGTTGAATTAGTGCATCCCGACTTTTACTTTACTTTAAAAACTTCATTTTTCATCCAGCCCCATAAAGAATAGTCCAATGGTGTCAGGTCGGGAGACCTTGGAGGCCAACTAACAGGACCATCGCGACCAATCCAACGTCCTGGAAACATTTCATCCAAATGTTGCCTGACCTAACGAGCGAAATGTGCAGGAGCTCCATCGTGCTGATAACACATTTGCATTTTGATGTTTAGAGGAACATCTTCTAGTAGTTTTTGTAATTCATTTTGTAACAAAATAAAGTATTGGTCTCCTGTGATGCGATACTCCAGAATGAAAGGGCCAATTAAATAACTATCAACCATACCACACCACACGTTTATCGAAACGTCAGATCACTGTAAGATGCATTAATTTGAAAACAAGCGAGAATAGCAACATTTATTATAAGGACGCAATGATTAGAACAGCGTGAATGGGAAATTTTGTTATGATGCTGTAACTTGAAAACAAAGAAATATCGGAAAACAACATTTGAATTGTTTTGAATTAGTTTTACACACGTAGAATACACTCCTTAAGTTTGGCGCGATCCTCCCGACTCATCTTGTATATATAGTGGCTCACACATCCCTTGTGGGGCAAAGTCGCTTGACGGTTTCTAGATCCGTGTTTTAGGCGGATCAGTTTCAATCTCTTAGTGAATGCCTTTTTACAATGTCCCTCCATTTCTTCTCATCCTGTGCTTTTCTTGCCAATTATTTACACCTGCTCTACGTAGATCTTCTTTTACTTCTTGCTCTTCCACGTCTCCTTCCCACTCCAGGCTCCCACTGTATCAATGAATACATCCGTATTTCAATTCCAGCTCTCCATATGTGCCCCAGTCATCTAGTTATGCATTGTTTATTTTTGTCATCATATCTTCTCTTAATTCTTGTTTGATTTCATTGTTTGTTCTTCTTCTGTATTCCTCTTCCGTGATTTTAATTGGTCCTAATATTGTACGCATAAATTTTCTTTCCATTATTCTTAGGTCTTCTTCATCCTTTTTTGTCATACTCAATGTTTCTGCTGCTTACAGTAATACTGGTCTAATTAATGTGTTGTATAAGTTTATTTTGTTTTTTTTTGGTAAGTAGTTGATTTTTGAGTAATTTCTTGTTTGTGTAGAAGGATTTATTTGTTATAGTTATTTTTCCCCTTATTTCCAGTTTTCTGTCTCCATTTCTCTTTTTTCCTCTTACTTTTTATAATATATTGACATGTTTCTGGTTTATTTCAAAACGTTTTTATATCAGAGAATTTTGACATAATTTTACCAATCTCCCTTATCCACATCTCCTGTTTTTACCTTTCTTCTTCATCGAGGGATGATAGTTCCGTGGCGTTTGTGCGTGAGAATGATGTACCTACTGAACTGAGTATTTTGTTCGAAGCAATAGTTCGGTAATCGTTTAGATTAGAATTTGAAAACGACGGAAGACCACATACATATTCAATAATAAAATAAAATTAGGACAGTGTAAAACAGGTCTATATCACATAGAAGAACAAAACAGATACTGCAAATGCTTCAAGAAAGTTTTAAGAATTTTATGCTGTTACCTCATGTTCGGTTAAGTATAGACTTCAGCAATATATAGCAAATAATGTTGGGTTATTAGGAAGACACGATCTTCATTTTGTATATAAAAAAAGTTTAGGATTTTCTCCACTAATACAATGGAAAAGAAACATATAGCAAAACAGTTTCGCTAATTACAGACGAATAGTAAACTGCAGTACAAAGTCGATCGTGATTTAATCGAAATCGACATGTTGGATAATCTATACAGTGCGATATTAAAGTATCCCCCCCCCCATGATAACTTTTGAACGGCTGGAGCTATCGCTATGAGAAAAAACAGGTCGATTTTTAATTTTTACATACAAAATGTTGGTGTTGTCAAAAATTGAATTCCACTACCGGCGAAACCGGAAGCGATGTCAACATTCTTATTTTAAATGGAACAGCCTGTATATTTTGACGTTTTTGGAAAGACAACGGAGAGATGAATCCAACGATACCATATGTTCAACTTTAATTTGAAAAGTAACAAGATAGGCAGCAATAAGTTTTCTTAAAAGACATTTACTAGCTAATCAGCTACAAAACAAATAATAAACAAATAAAAGTAAATCTTTATTACGAACTTTTGGCCAATTTTGCTTAAAAAAAGTAACATATTACAGAAAAATTATTGCTGCCTATCTTGCTACTTTTCAAATTAAAGTTGAACATATGCTGTATCCTTGGATTCGTCTCTCAGTCGCCTTTCCAAAAACGTCAAAATATACAGGGTGTTCCATTTAAAATAAGAAAGTTGACATCACTTCCGGTTTCACCGGAAGCAGAATTCAATTTTCGACAACATCAGCATTTTGTACGTAAAAATTAAAAATCGACCTGTTTTTTCTCATAACGATAGCTCCAGCCGTTCAAAAGTTATCATGGGAGGGGAGATACTTTAGAATCGCACTCTATAGCAGGTATAAGCAAACTAGTGGGCGCTCTATTTGGGGGCATGACAAATAATATGAGGGGAACGATTATAACTATGATTTAATTTATCCTCTAAGAAAAAGTGTATTTTGAAAAACAATCGGGCAGCAGTATAAAAAGTTTGCGAATCCCTGCTCTAGATCTATTCGCCAATAATATTCTTAACTTTAACCCGGACTTTAACCCCGGACTATGTGGTATTGCAAGAAACGGGGCTGGAAAAATTTGCAATAGAGGCAGGAAAAAGAGTAAGGTATGAAGTAGACATAAGAACGACTAGGAAGGAAGACTTAGTAGGGATCGTAGTAGAGGATTTAGAGAAGAGGGAGAGAAATGGTCAACTGTCAAACTGGGAAAAAAGAAGAAAGGAACGGTACGATGAGGCGGGGATATCACGGACGGAAGCGACTAGGATGGCAGAGGCGGCGAGGAATGTAGAATGGGAGGCGGTAATGAGATGGAAAGAAGTGGAGGCTCAGGGGAGGTTTGAAAAGATAGAAAGGCCCAAGTGTAACAAAAGATATGAAGACATTTGCGTATACGCCGGGGTACCTAGAGCGAAGTGGAAAAAAATTATAGCAAGGTTTAGGTGTAGTTGCGAGGAGAAATGGAACAAATATTGGGTAGGATTGTAGGAGGTCCGGATTGTTAGGTAAGGGAGCAGTTAAATGGAAACACTGGCTGGAAAAGTGCTATTTATTAAGCTGGGAGGTAGAATAAAGGAAGAAAGGAAGGAGCGCAAGATGGAATATGAGGGAGGGGAAGGAGGGGTAAGGGTGCTATGGAAAATGGAGGAGATGTTCAGAAGAGGAGACTAGCGGAGATAATTTGTATTATAGAAATTAATTTAATAAACAATTACAAAGGAAAGTAAAGCCAAAAAAAAAAAGGTTTTTTTTTCTTAACTTAATCACAAAAAATATATTTATTTAGAATGTATCCAACATTTTGCTACGAATCAGATCTTATCACGATCGACTTAGAAATCGATGAGTTTCGCTTTCTTACTAAAAGTGTTGTGACAACTAATATATCCCTGTTTTGCAATTAGGAGATAAATCGTTATTGTTATTAATAAACACATGGAGTAATTGAACTTGTGCGGTCGAAATTAATAATACTGTTAAACGACAAACGGACAACTAGATACACATTAGATATAAAACACTTTTTTTCTTTACACGTTCATAGAAAAGCTATGTAATAGGAAACAACTGGCTGAAGATCGTTGTACACCGATTGAATGAATCAACAATAGGGTTTGGATTCATTCCACAGAAAACGGCTACTGAACAACAAGAGAAGAGAATAAAAACATCGCTGAAGAAATATGTCGGCGTTACGCGTTAGCAGACGTCACCTTTTTACTGTGTACGTTGTTTCCCAGTTTCACACAGCTCACACCCTTATTATGTTATCATACTAACTGATTAATTTGACGTCTGTTTTATCCCTTGACATAGAACAATTAATAGATGCTCTTACATTCAGGTGGATTTAAATCTCCGAAAACATTTAGCTCATACATACTAGCAAATGTGATGAATATCAGGTACCATATCATTAAGATGACGCCGTATTTTCGATCAAGCTTCCAGCCATTCAAATGCGTTGCAGCGACAAGAAAGACAACAGTCGATAACAGTGACAGCGTCGAATAAGTTAGACCTTTACTGATGACGTTTACGTGCGAACCCGGCTTTATAATTGCTGTTTGTATGAACCATGGTAGACCAAGACAAACCAATATATCGAATACATTTGATCCAACAGCGTTTGACACTGCCATATCACCATATCCTTCCTTAAGGACGGCAATACTTGAAAGTGCATCAGGGACTGAAACACCAGCAGCTACGAAAGTTAATCCCATTACCGTATCCGGTATGCCCATAGTCGTTCCTGTAAAAAATATATGCAACGGTTTAATGGTCGTAGTGAAAACTTACCTATTATAGTAATCATCCACACCATGAAGTACGAATAAAATGATATCCAAATCATGGAAACGAAAAAGGTGAACGGATACCAATTTCTGTACTTTTCCGTTTTGCAATCGGGCATTGTTTTGCGCGCCATGTAATGTATGGGATAGACTATGGCCCAACTAACCTGTTGGTACATACTACCATCTAAAATTAAAACCACATATAACATCAACAAAGCTTTTATAAGTTGGACGCCCAACCTACTGGTTTTACCAACGGATTTACGTAAGTATCAGGATTATGTTCCTTTGGCCGATAGTAATCTTTAGGTGGAGGAACGTTTGTAGTAGGAGCCGCGTTTGTTTGTACTTTATTTAATGCAGGTCCACTGAGACCACCAAAATCTGCAACTTAAGAGATAAAAAAATCATTAATAATCAAAAATACAATGTCAAATCTCAGATTTATCCTGTTATCAAAATACACGGTCTTATCCAACGGAACGACATTCATCCTAAAGTTTCACAACTCACATTCTAAAAATACAAAGCTCAGGAAGTTAGATTTGAGCATTTGCGCGATATGTATACGGAATAGCATGCGAGTTCAGGACCAACACATACAGACCATTGCGATTTATCGTTAGAGGCCAACCCACGGTATGGTGTTCAGAAGTACTTAGATCTTCACTAACAATAAATGAAAATTCATGTGGTGGTGTGGCAAATAATACTATAAATTTCACACGAATTCTCTGGGTATGACTGGAATGTAGGGCTTATGCTGTGGATATAATCTTGATCGAAATTGTGTTGTGCAACTCTTTCCGTGCCCCCCCCCCCCCCCCCCCCCCCCCCCCCCCCCCCCCCCCGCCCCGCTTTGAGGCTGGCGAAGATCCAAACGTGGCAAAAATGATTAAAAATATGATTTTTTGAGGCCTTTGGGAATTCGATTAGAGATGTTTCAATAGCACTTTAAGTACGACTAGCCAATTAGAATGCTCTCAATATATATTGGCGTTAAACCATATTTCTGAAGTAGATTTTTTGCACTTTTAAATTTTAGGAACTAATTCGCCAGGACCATGCTGAAACATCCACCCACAGAGGTGGTATAAAGATATTTGGGAATGGCAGAGATATACAGCGTGTTCACGGAAAAACGAAACACCCTCAATATCTAAGAATCTATATTTTTTCTTAAAATCGTTGAAACCGTAAACTTTAGATCGATGGGGGACAACTTTTGGCGAAGAAATGATCTCAATATCTTCAACTCCCTGGCCGCAAGGGTGACAACCGTAAAATTCTAAATTACACACTAACTAAATTAAAAGCTTACGTAATTTGCATTTCAACGGTGTAGCAGTTTTTGAAATCCATAGATTCGTTTTTGAAAAATTAGATTTTCAAGATAACTAAGGTACAAAACAGAAACGACAATTTAGTTAGAAAAACAGTCAAAATTTATTTGAGAAGTTGTTGGAAATGGCCTCCCCCAACATCCATACAATTATACAAACGTTGCTCACTCACGACGTACATTTTGAAAAATTTCAGGAGTCATGTACAGCAGGCTTGTACAATTCTAGCTTGTAAATTTTCTAAAGAGGCAAGTTTGGTAGCGTATGTGACGTTTTTCAAGTGCCCCCATGCAGAAAATCGAAGAGTCTAAGGTCAGGTGATCGTGTGGCCATCCCGTAGGTTCTCTCCGTCCTATCCACCGACCAGGAAATCTATTATTAAGGAATTCTCGAACAGGAGCTGCAAAATGAGGTGAATGTTGGGTATGATGAATTGTCAAACTGACAATTTTCCAAACTATTTGTAGGGGGGATATGTCGGAGGTGATGCATGTCGGAGAGCTAATAAAGGATTAGCTGTCAAATTCCGAATTTATGGTTTTAAAGATAAAGCATTTAAGAAAGATATTGTCGTTTCTGTTTTGTACCTTAGTTATCTTGAAAACCTAATTTCTCGAAAACGAATAGATGGATTTCAAAAATTGATACAGCGTTGAAATGCAAATTACGTAAGCTTTTAAGTGATGTATCATTTAACCCCTAGTGTAATTTTTTTATCCAGTCTGCGGCTGAGATGTATGAGTTACGGATGTCGTAGCGAAACCCATGTAATTTATCCTAAATCAGAGCGATTTAAATGTTTGTTATGTAAAATTATTTATATAAATGTGTTTGCCTTATAAATAAAATTGCATCGATAATTCTGAATTTTTTCTATCCCATTAATTAAGCGCAGCACGAATCATATAACTAGCCACATTTACCCTCAATGTAAAATAGTCATTTTCTGCTCCTTATGTCTATACAAATTTTGTACTGTTCCTTCAGAATTGTCTATACATACAGTATTTTATTTATAGGTCAAAAATGTCGACAAATTTTCGTTGGCTTCGTCGCTATACCCGAACCTCATGCAACTAAGCGACAGACTCAGAGTCATGAATTTTCATAATCATTTATAATCATAAATTTTTGTAAATGCAAATTTTCAGAAAACGGTAAAAAATGATTAAATAAAAAATATATATTTTATATTTTATCTTTGACGATATGTTATTAATAATATCAAACTATTTTCAACTCAACACACAAAGGTGATGTAAAATCCGAGAAAGTTGTATTTTTCCTTTGATGTAAAAGCATTGAAAAAATACACAATGAGATCAATTTCAATCAGTTTTAGGGGTAAGTTATACGATACAACCGTTTATTATTGAAAACTACCCTTTTGAAGTTTAGGTTCGTTATGATTATAACGGTTCAAAGTTAATTATTTTTCTTTCAAATGCTTTAATCTTTATATGTGTTAAGATTTTTTTCGTCTTCTTGATAACGGGTTTTACTTAAGCGATGTATTATGTATTCTTTGGAATCCTTTGCTGTCCATAACCTTAAACTT
>JAFFZR010023611.1:0-13309 GCA_018397195.1 Lethrus apterus | reverse complement strand
GCTTCACAGCGAAAGCTGCCTGAAAACAGTATTTAAAATCATCATAAAATAGATCAAACTTTTGATCAAAGTTTTCCGTGCTATATAGAGGCGACCAGTCAATTTGACTAAGCATGCAATTAAATTCCAACCTATTATTCACAGAAAAAATTCTTTTATCCATATATGTATAATCCTGCATTTTAGTTGTTAAATTTACAGAAAAAGTGATAGGATAGTGGTCAGATAAATGCAATTTGATTACATCGGATAAGTAACATTCTGGATGGAAGTTTGTAAAATAGGTATCCAGAACAGTAGCCGTCCTTTTAGTTACTCTGGTGGGGCTGAATATAGTCTGGTGAAGACCATAGCTAATCAAAAGATTAATAAAATCACTTCTACCTGGGGATTCAGTAGTTAGATCAATGTTAAAATCTCCACATATCAGGAGTTTGGGAGTAATGTTTTTAAGTGTTTGCAATATTAATTCAAACCGAGCAAGGAACTCAAAAAATTAGTACGATCTGGCGGTCTATACACAACAAGCAACACAAACACCCCATCAGTAAGGATTTTAGCGGCTGTGCATTATAGAACGCGCTCTATTGACAACACATCAACCGCAATACATGTTTCTATCTTAATCATAGAATTAAGGTAAATGGCTACACCACCACATTTGAGAGTTTTTCTACAATAAATACTGCCAAGTACCAGATTGTTCAAATGAATTGATTCACAATTTTCATAAGTTAACCACTGTTCTGCCAAACATAATATATCTAAAGGATTTTCTGCGATGAATATGTCAAGCAAGTCCGTTTTATTTGTCAAAGATTGAACATTGAGAAAACATACGTTTAACTTAAAGCCATATTCAGTAAAGTCATTTCTACTTAATAATCTATTCATGTCTATGTAATTAATGTTTACTGAGACATCTACTGTCTAAGTTCCTTTAGTACCTTAATATTAACTGTCTTACCACGGAAGGCTTCAGTGGGTCCACCAAGTAGAATAACAACGTCCCTTGTTGTATTTATCAACTTATCAATATTCTCTACAATATAAGTAAATTCAGCATTTGGTTTAATTATTGCACATATGTTAAACAGGTCATTATCCAACGAATTGGTTAACAGATCCGCCAGTTGTCGTCCATGATTACTAGCCAGAATAAGAATACGTCGCTTTGTTAGTGCAAAGTTTGTGTTTACTACTTCTGCACTTATTTTATTCCTTACTATATTTGACACCTTCCCATTATTTTTATGTATATTGTTGGGTGGTTTTAAATTGTTCGTTTGCACGCTGACATTTTTAGTATCCTGATTGCCAACAAGGGTCTGGACACTCGCAGCAGCAGTTTTTAATACAGTCGTCTGCACATCAACCAAGCGAGACGGCTTAGGTTTGAGATCATCAATGGTAGTTTTAACACAGTTTCTTAAATGATCTATGATTTCATCTTTATGTGCGATAATTTGATTAAGGTTAAGTATTTCGTGATCCTTACTGGTTTTTAGTAGTTTCAATTCCTCTAGCTCAAAGTTTACAGATGCTAGCTTGTATCAGAGGTTTTAGATTATATCTGTCACATTTAATTTGTCGTCGTTACTATTTTCATGTACTATACTAATATTGTTCGGGTTTTTGTGTGCAGAAATTATTTTAGAAATCGGTTTGCTCTGTGATTTAAGTTTTTGTGACTTCGTGGTAGACATTATGAGAAAAAAAGATACAAAAAAAAACTCACAAAGACACCAGAACACGCACACACACGCACTTACTGATAACAACTACACAAAATACCGTTGAATATATTGTTGAATTATTATAAAAATATTAACTACATCTAACCAAAATTATATATTTATAAGTTAGCTATATTATTATCGGAAAGGGAATATATAAAGATCTCATCACAAACCGTCTTTTGTACAGTTACAGTTGCTTGTTATTTCTATATCAAGTAATCAAGTAAGTATTAAATGTTTTGTAGATACCTATAATAGCGCTTTAGATTTCATTGCACAATTTATGTATAATAATGTAATATATGTTAGAATTAATAATAAAAAAGAAACATCAAACTACAGTAAAACCTGTCAATAACGGTCACCAAAAAAGGAAACAATATTGGCCGTTATATAAAGGTGGCTGTAATTATCATGTTTTTCGTATTACAAATACAAATACATAATTGGCTTTTAAAATTTTCTTCTTTGTTTTATTAATTAAAGTAAATATTATATAAATAAATATAAATAAACATGTTTATGAAAAACTAAAACTATTTTAATGTATTATATATGAAATACAAAACAGACTAGGTACATATTACAGATACATAATACATGTTAAATTTTAACCAGTAATAATAGTCAACATTCAAATAAACATACATATATTGAAAATGTAAAAATTTACTTTAAACTTTATTTTAAATACATATGCATGTACATATAATAAGTTGATAAATACGAATTATGTATAAATAACGGGTATTCATATATGGGAATTTCCTTATAGTCGGATCGGGGAACTTTGAAGCTGTCCGTTACCTCAGGTGGCAGCCTTAGACAGGTGACCGCTTTAGACAGGTGACCGCTTTAGACAGGTGGCCGCTTTAGAAAGGTGGTCGCTTTAGACAGGTGGCCGTTAACACAGTTTTTACTGTATTAAAAGATATCTTTTTCTATTTTTTTTATGTTTATTATAATACGTTATATTTGGAAACCCAAGAGTTATGTGCTGGACTTAATCCTAGAAACTTTATAAGTAGTTGCTTTCCTTTTCTACGAATAACTTTTTCCACTAGATACACATTTGGATGTTTCACTTTATGAAGTTCATACTCATAAAAACCTCCTTTAATAACTTGACCTTCTGCATCCCTAATTAGATAAGTCCTAGGATAAGTGTTTTGAACCGTTGATGTGGTAAATATCTCGTTCGACAAATTGGGTGTGTATTTTTTGGAATAAGCTTCACGATATCTACTAATAAATCACCCACTCTGAATTTTGCAATCCTAGGATCCACGATTTTTGAGTAACTATATGCAGTGTTCAAAATACTTTTTGCATTGTTCTGATTAACTTTACTTGGTTTATATCCAGTTGTGCTATGAACAGTATTATTATATTCTTCAACTTATCTTGGTAACAACTCCACCCAGCGATAATTTCCTAGTAAACTGAATTCTTTCCACATTTTCTCTTTAAGGGTTCTATTCAAACGTTCAACGATAGAACTTTTTAAAATAGAATAGGTGCTATAATGATTAATCCCATATTGTGTAATTAGTTTTTGGAAATGGGCATTGTAAAATTCTTTTCCCATATCAGTTTGAAGATTTTTTGGTACATTTTTTCTACTTTCGGAAAAAATTATTTTATCGCACGAGCCACCTCTTTCCCAGTTTTATTTTTTAGAGTTACTGTCCACGCATACTTTGCAAATGCCTTAATAACTACTAATATATATATCTGTAACCTTTGTTTTGTTTTGCATAAGGAATCATTTCAACTAAATCCGCTTGGAACAGATCCCTCAATCCTTTTATGATAACAGGTCGTCGTAAGAATTTTTTTCGCGCTGGCGCATGTAATTCTTCAACAACTTCGTCTTTTTTAATGGTCGACATCTTGTGTTAGAACTATTTCAACTAGAAATGGATACACTCTTCGAGTTCCTGTGCCAGTATACTTAAATGTTATGTAATCTCCCTTGTTTATGCGTCTTCCAGGACCATCGTATACTGTACCATCAATAATCATTTGAATATGGTTTTCCATTCTTACATCATTAATGACGCCGGAATAAAACTTGTTTTCGTAAAACACTACGTTACTCTTATTCTGTATGATATAGTGTAAATCTTGGATAAGTGCACCAACCCCATAACAGGGTATTACTATGTCTCGTTCCTTTATATATTTCTTAGCAATATGTGGCAAAGATAAATATTTAATAATAGCGTGTCTATGAATATGTTTACCAAATTTATCAATCGTCATCGCAGAATACACCAGCAAACTTCGAATAATGTATTGCTATATAACTCAACGATTTTTATTTATTTTATAATATTTGCTTCCTTTAATTATTCAGTAATAGCAATAATTTCATTATTATGTCCCGTGTGACCAGCATTCTGAGATGCTGTTAACAGACGCAATCTGTGAATAAGTTCATTAGGATTATCCCAGTATTGATTTCTGCGCTCGTATTAGGAATAACTTGTTTTTGCAAAGAACCACCTATTTGTTTCCATCACCGGGCACACCAAACGTTAGGTGTTATCCTTGTAAGATTGGCTTTATTATATTTACATATTTATGTGCCTCATTTGCTGCTATTTGATTTTTAGGATCATATTTTACTCTAAATGAGTGCGTTCTCCTTAATATGTCTTTATAGTCACGCGCGTCGTGATTGTAAATTTATCTGGCACTTTTTTGGAAATCAATTCGTAAAGGCCCCTTGTACGTGAAATCACCCACTATTATGTTTTGTTCGTCAAATCGAATTTCTTCATTTCCAATATATAAAGTGCCTTTGTCTTCTCTAATCCCATACTTTTTATCAAATTCTTTCCCTACATCGGTTGTGAATTCTATAAGATACTCACGTGGTAATTTATGAAACTGACTCAATGTGGTTTGTACTTCAGGCTGTTCTAATTGCGACAGAAGTAATTTTTTTTTTTCATCGATTGCTCTTTTGGCATGTGTTTGTAATTTTTCAAAATTGACGTCTGATTCAATCAGTTCATCTTCTTCAAACACAGATTTTGTTGCCAGTACAATATGTTGTGATGTATCGGGTTGAATTTCGCCAATTTCTTGAAATGAAGCTTGAGTCGCAGAAGGTGATTTCTTTTTATAAGCAGGTGTCGAAGTAGTAGGTTCAGAATGTGACCATGAAACACGAGATTTCATTTTAGCAGTAGGTATTGTTGGTAGAGAGGAAGTTATACGTCGAGGTTTAAAAAATGATTTCTCGCCAGTGTAGTCAAACTCTTCCTCTTTGAATTGTGGTAGCAAACGAACATCTAACTTTATAGAAATATCTTTCAACGGTTCAGTGCCCCTATCACTGAACCGTTGAAAGAAATGACGTCGAACTGCTTTTTTGATGTGAAACATCTCAAGGTTAAATAGTCGAGGTCAAACATCTTATGGAAAAAATAGTTGAGGTTACAGGTAAGTTCAAATAATCAAGGAAATAGTTAAATACAAATCCTTTGGTGTCAAGTTTGAAAAACTTTAAGGTGTTAAGGTTAAAAAAATTAATGTTTCAACGTCAAGGGTGATTTCAAGCCGACTCCACAGAAGAGGTTCTATTCTGCAAGCAACCATACCATATTTTTGGTATTGTTTCATTTTTAAAGAGTAAATAAAAGTACCATATACACACGTTTAATTTACATAATACAATAATGATTAATATTACATTCACATTGAACGTCTACAAATCAAACAATTTTTTCTTGAAGGAACAGGCCCATCAAAATGAGTGTCAAATGTACCTATATTATAATGTTCATAACAAGGTAGTTTTTCTTGTAAACACTTCTACTTCCTATAACGTGATGGTAATTTATTCCAAATACTCTCCAATTTTGTTGATCTAATATTTTGCGCAAGATATGATACTGGAACGTAATTCAAATCCTTCTCCTCCAAACCTTCGAAAGAATGATTGTTCTCATACCATTGGATAACATGTCCAACATTGTTAACAATATAGTTAATTAATTTGCATGTACGTAGGAGACGACAAAACACTTCCATAGCTACTGTGCCAGCTGTTCAACTATTCAAGTACCTTACGTTGTTACTTGTTTATACAATTCATATTTGTTTTTTTCTTTTTTCTCATTGATGTCAATTTGACTTCTAACAGTTTCATTCAAGAAAAATACATTTGACAACGCGCAAATGCAATAATCTACGGTGAAATGTACATTTGGGATTTCCCTGCCCTAATTTTCCTTCCATTTCAATTATTTCAATTACTTTTGTACTTATAAAGCGGCGTATAAATTCCGCTTTTTCTCTTCCTTTTACATAGACTATATTAGATGATTTGCTTAATAATGAAGCAATTCGATCATATTGCCTCAGAGGCACAAAACCTTCTTGCCAATCAATACAGTGATGATTATTCATTACCCATCTTGCCGTATCCCGATATTTTGATGACAACGATGATAAACTTGTGCAAGGTTCAAACACAAAATGACTTACTTTTTGTTCACTGTCGTAAGAAGCCGGAACAAAAGTATTATCATCTATCATAAATCCTTGAAAAATAATAAATTTCTTCTTCTTCATTTTAATTAATATGTAGTACACAAACAAAACGCTTCTTCATACTAAAAACGCATCCTCGTTCGTTCACCAATATATTCACCCCCCCTCCCAGTAATGTTCATAATTTACACCAATTGTCGCACTATCTTTGTTAATGGGGAGTATTGAAATGCTTTATCATGCAATATTAAACAATATGCTGTTGTGTTTTCTGGAATGTTGACTATCGTAGAAAACTCAATTCTTATTTCTACACCACTTTTATGTAGTACATCTTTTTGATACGTACAGTCAAGGAGAAGATGCCATTAGTTGGTAACTAATGGCACCTTCTCCTTAAACTCTGCTGGAGAAAATAGTGGTTCACTATCGCGATTATAATAGGCTTGCTGAAATCTTACATACATATCATATAAAACTGCAACATGATTATAATTAAAATCAATGTTTATATTATCTTTTCGATTCGTTTATATTAACTCGATAAGTTCACATTATAAAAAAGCACATGTTTTTTGATAGGCTACCCTTCCTGGCAGTTTGAAAACCAATAATTATAAATCTTGGTGTTTCCAATTGTGGTGCTGTTTTAACGGACCATGAATGATTAGTTGATTGTGGTAATGATGGATATTCATGTATTTCCCAACTTCTAAAAAGTATTTGCATTGCAACATTTTTTTCGGATAACTTAGTTAACGCTAGTTGCTCCCTGCAATCCGACTGCAATGTGTGGAACACGCCAGACAAATTTTTCAATTGTTAGTTTTACTTTTTCATTCAACGCACTTTGTAATATTACATCGTCATCCTTATTGGTGCGAATCAATACCAATTCTTGCCTAACGTTGATGACGATTTTTTTAAAATCTTCTGCAAATCCCAACAAAATGTTCAACGGAACGCTAGCGCTGAATTTTCCGTTCTCGTCTAATACGGTAGATGTCCCCACCTTAGGGTTCCAACCGGCATTTTCCAAACGAACAGCCTCATTATGTGTAAATGAAAAATAACCTTTCATACAAGATGTTACTACGACATTTCTAACCGAATCCACTTGTACTCCGTTTAACAAATATCTGATCTCATTAAACATGAAAGCTATGGGATTGTTTACTAATTTTGCTGTTTTACTGGCAAGTAACTCTTTTTTTCTTCGTTCACAGTGAGTAGTCGTCCTTCCACGTACAACGAACTTTCACTTGGTAGATTATAATTGTCAATCTCAGGCACTGTAATTCTTATTTCGTCGTTGTTATCAAAACTTAACGATCCAAATGGCTGATGAGAGTGAATTTCATAATTAACAATGGAACTATCAATTTTAATCCTATCTGTAACGTTTAAAATTTCCATTTTACACTTGTACTATGTACCCCAAATTCTTTAAAAACATCCGATTTGTTGATGTTAACCGTTTGAAGGTTTTCCTTCTACTACCTCCTGGATACTTAATATGACTAACTTTATACGCTCCTAAAATGTTGACAGGTCTGTTTATTCTTCGCATATACCCTCTAAGACCATCTTTCCGAAGTCCGTACAAAATGCCCATGATTAGTTCACTTCCTTTAAATGTAAACGAACAGTTACTAATTCGTTCCTAAAATTCAGCCAACGCTCCTCTTGATCCACAATCCGAACAACTATACTACTGATAACTTTGGCCCATACCGGCAAATAAATGGTCTGTTGAGGATTCTCTATTATTTTATACCCTGGTGGTACATTAGGAAAAAAGTGGTACAGTACTGCTGGTACAGGATGTCGATTGTTATACGATCCACTAGCTAAATTACAACCGATTTGTAATGCATTCACTTTATTTATATTTACTGGATAACCCGAATCATGCTCTTTATCCTCATCCAATAGTTTGGGTTTAAAACCCAATAGTTTTCCGATAGAATTTGGCTGAGTAAAATCAATCAATCCTGTACTCTTGACACTACTTCTCAGTGTATTATTATTTCCCGTTATTTTTATAAACACCTCAATATTCCTTTGCGTTGATAAAAAGTTGGAAATATATGATGCGATATCTTCAATATCATAAGTGCCTTCTGGTATTTCAATTGTTTTCAAGTCTGAATAATCTTTGTCTTCAATTCCTAATATACTTTTAGCTTTTGCTAATGCTGTGGATGCCACTTCTACCTTTTTACTTTTATAATGTATTAAATTGTTAGACTCATCAACATTCGGAATTGCGTTGAATGTTTCAAAATTCAACATGCACATTTCATAATCTCGATTGTCGTCTAAATAAATCGGCGGATTGAAATTGCATGATAATTCTGATGATGTTCCGGTTACTGTAAATGTGTAAGATTCCATGTTAACAACTTCATCACAAAATAAACACTGATCTGTTTACAAGTCAGCAGCATATTAAGAACTGTAAGCATAGGTGGCCAGAATTCTGCTGATTTATTTTTTGATATCCATCATAGTTGTAATCGGTAACTCCCATTCCATTAGATATGAGATATCTTTCCACCTTTATTGGAGGACACAAATCTCCATAACTATCGAAATATTTTATTTTATTACCTCGTTTATAATACGCTGTCCAATGCGTTCCTTTCATCTAAATTTACAATTCCACTTTCGTTTTTTCTTATTTTTTTAGGTAACGAATTTCTCATATACACACCTCTGAAATATGGAATGTTCATTTTTTTAGTAAATCAAAATTAGTCAGCGGTCGACGAGGTAAATGAATTATAAGTTTTTTGAATTTGTTGGCATGTACAAACCACAACCTTTCTTGTACGGTTTAATAAAAAAGCCACTTCCCACTGCCTTCTCTTCCATTGTACGGTTATGTCGTTCAGCTTCCTTTAATTGTTCTCTTGCTGATTTGGCATCGGTAACTGCCTTAGCTATTGCTGCAGCACCCCCACCCAATGAACCAAGGGCGCCAAGGGCTGAGAATAAGGGAATCAAAGGCAAAAACCCTCCAGTTTTAGGAATTGGTATTATTCGTCGTCGAGGTTCCCTTATATTTTTATTAGCTTTTCTCAAAGCCGATTAAGCTATTTTTGCGTTTTCCAACAAACCTTTTTTTCTACCACGAGAAATTGCATGTCGTGCTTTCTTTAAGGCTTGTAAATGTTAGCAAACCGCCGCGCCGTCTACGATGACCGCATTTTTTCTGGCTTCCTGCTGAACGTTTACATTTTACTCCCATTCCTAATTTCATTTCAGCTTTCATTAACGCTGCAACAGTTGATGATGCCACTTTTTCTCCAAGCCCTGCGTTTTTACTTTTCAATCGTTGCACAGCTGCTTCGTACAGCTTGTTGTCCGCTTCGTGGCGTTTCGATAGATCGTTACTTAGTGAGTATACAATATCATGCTCTTTACAAGCTTCATCCAATAAATTCACACCCCTACCACCTCTATTTAAACGTGTACTTAATTTCGTTCCAGGTCTGCAAAAGTTATAACCCGGTATTGATAGCTTATTGATTAATGAATTTACTACCTAACACTTTGAAAGGTCGATGGCGAATGCGCGTTTTAAGAGTGTTCTTTTTCATTTTATCTGTTGCTTCTAGTAACTCTTAATTTCATCGACCAAATTCTACTCACTCTAGCTATATTTATAGTGAAAACCTTTCATTATAAACCTTCACTCTGTAAGTTGCAATCAAATATTTACTTAACATTTTTTCAATTTTTTTAATTCTCTCTGTAAATCGAACACGATCCAAGGCGTGAAACTCCCAAAATATCTTTCTAGCATCTCTATACGCAAATTTCCAAACATACATTATATACAACTTGTTTCCACTCTCACAAAATCTAACTACCTTTCGCAGTTTACTACCCTCAGACATTTCATAGGAGAAAGTATAAAAAAAAGTTTCAATAATATATTTATTCAAGTTTACATATTACATCAACTTAACCATTGAATACAAATCGATATCAAAAGTTAACTTTTCCATTCCATAATGTAATAATTCGTTGTTGATGCACATTATATCTGATACGGTACCATTAGCTAATGACTTTATATTAGTTTTTATGTCACCCTCCATTGTTGATAACCATTGAATTGTATCATCATAATAACGTTTGTATTCTAAACGTTTCAACAATTCCAATCGAGACACGATAACTTCACATAAGTTCCATAATTCTTGCAATCCTCCATACGATAAGTACAATAATTCCTTACATCGTTCCAATTTTATTACTTTTCCACATCCATTGATGGATTCAAATGTAATTCTCAAAGTTCCGAATTGAATAACTGGATACACATCTTTTTTTTTTTTTAAAGTATTGAATGAAGGTATACTTATGCATTAAAAACTTTTTCCATTCCTCTTCCGACATTGTAATACATTGCTTCTTGATACCCATAATACGCACCACCGGATCGAAGTGTAATTCGATGCACAAACTAACTGATATCCATTTTATTCAAAAAGTATATATTTTGGGATAATAATGGTGTTGCAGCCATTTCTTTCACTTCTTTTGGTGCCATCATCATCTTATTATGTGCATTATCGTTGGGAACACTGATACTTGCCTCTTCTTCTGCGAAAAATGGTTGAGAGTATGGATAAAAAGATGACTCGTTGTTCCAGTACTGACTACAGTTTTCCATTTCCGTGTATTGTTTCTTGGGTGGGTTTTCAGTTTCCATTAATGAAGTTCTCTTCAAAGAGCATTTTGACGAACTTGGTTGATTGGATGCCACTAATATAAAAAAAACAAACATATACAAATTAACATAAATTATACATATTAATTAATGTAATTACGAAAGAAAAATTCATATGGATGATATTTATACTTACTGATGTGCCTTCGCTTCTCACAGTATGCACAAAAAGTGATTCCACAACAACTTCTATTCTCTATTTATACCATATACCATTTTAAGTTGGGATATAACTAAAACCTCCTCATTGTTCTGTATATATTCCAACAAACTCCTCGTCTTTTTAAAACATATGTTATTGAATTTTTAACAAATTTCAAAACAACATACACCTCCTCATTGTTCCATACGCAGAACTACCTCTTCGTTTTAAAACGTATTATTTCTAGGTCTATAGCATATAGGCTTTATCATCACTATGTTTGTTCATTCCATAACTAGACTCCGTCCTTGACACATCTAATCCATCTTTCCGTACAGATAATCCAAATCATTCATTTCCAGTCATTTGTGAAATCTCTCATTTGTGAAGGCCTCCGAGCGACCTTCAATTTAAGGTCTTTGAGGTTCATTGACTTTCGGCAAAGCGGCCTTCAACTGAAGGTCGTTCGAAGTGTATTGACCTTCGCTATAAAGACTATTGAAACCTCGGAGTGACCTTCGAGTGAAGGTCGCTGTAGCCGATTGTGCCCTTCTTTTTCAATCGTGACCTTGACCTTGAAACCAAGGCCAAGTTTATGTTCGAGGAGGAGGTTCTACAATCGGCTTGGAACCTCAGAGCGACCTTCGACTGTAGGTCATTGTAGCCTATTGTGTTCTCTTCATCAATCATGACCTTAACCTTGATTTCAACGTCAAGGTCGTGTTCGAGGAGGAGGTTCTACAATCGGCTTGTTCCTGCTACTTAAAATGTTTTATTGAAAGAATTTTACGCCAGCGAGCAAGCGAACTTAATGTTGTCATACATTATTGCAAACAATTTATAAAGCGAATAAAATTTATTCACATAAACCTAAGTTCAGGCACACCTTAGAAATTGCAGATCACGCTTTTATACTCGAGTTTTGTTTATGGGTTGGTGAGAACACTATGGAACATCGACTATTTTATCAGAAGCGAATAAAAGCGAATAATATTTATCCTTATAAACCTAGGTTCAGGCACACCTTAGAAATTGCAGATCACGCTTTTAGACTCGAGTTTTGTCGACTATTGTCGACTATTTTATCAGAATTTAATGATTGATGATTAAGCAACGTTTTCGACAAATGATACTGTTTCCTCACAAAACTGAAGATATTGGTCAAAGGTTATTCCAAATTTTAGAATTAACGCCAGAAATCAGCGATACCAAAAAGTCAATGTTTGGTGCGGAATGTTGTTTAACAGAATCATTGAACAGTATTTTTTTAATGGAACTTTAAATCAACAGAATTACTTGGAAATGCTTTAGAATTTTTTATTGCTATCACTTGAGCAAGACGAATTGCTACGCATCTACTTCCAACAAGATGGGTGGGAACAACATTCATAAAATAATAAGGTAAATGTTTGAGTTTCGTGGCCATCCTTGTTTATAAACAAGAAAGCAATAAAAGTTTTATCGAAATGACATTTTTTGCCTTTTGTCCAACGTCGACAATTACATGTAACACAATACTGATGTAACATTCGGACATAATCATATTTACAATCGACAACTCGGCATAATTTCAAGTTTTTGATCTTATCTTAAGTGATTACTGGATTTTTCTTTAACTGTAAGGGTTTTCTCCTAAAACTCATATTGAAAAAGTTTTCCCTATAGGAAACCTCATCACTTTACACACTGTATATTTTATATTTAGTTATATATTTGCTGAAATGGGAATTACGTGTTTTTAATATTTTATATAAATTCCATTGTCCATTATTGAGTTACTGTTGAAATAATTATTATATTTTAATTTATATTTACATTGATTTTATTTTTATTAATATACTGAATTGTTTCTAAATTATATTTGATGGTCGAAATACTCGGCTAGGTTTTTTCCACGTTTTTCCTAGCCTCACAGCAATAGCTGGACTATACAGGCTGTACCAACTAAAATGGAAAGTTCAAATGCTCCGTTATTAATAGTAATTCAGTTCTGAAACTTTGTACGCATTGATAATTCAAATTTCTCTATCAACTATAAATATGTACAAAGATGGCCGACTTCCGGTTATACCGGAAGTCGGCACAAACTTTCTTATTTTAAATGCAACACCCTATTTTTTATTATCTTTTTGGATTGTCCATAAAAAATAAACACCAGTTTATTAAACACATATTTGG
>JAFFZR010023610.1:0-10410 GCA_018397195.1 Lethrus apterus | reverse complement strand
CAAAAAACCTAGGAATAGGACGTTTACAATTAAAAAGAATAAATATAACTAAGGGAGCATTTACAGATGGCCTGCCTGGTTATATTCGCTGCAAATGATAAGGATTTACAAAAGAACCTAGAGATCTGGAATACAGTAATGAAGGCATGAAAATAAACAGGAAAAAAACAAAAGTAATGATAATCGGTGAAGACAGAGAAAAGTTGAATGTACAAATAGACGGACAAAAATAAAACAAGTGGATCATTTCCAGTGCCTAGAAGTAACAATAATGGAAAAAGCAAACAGGACTTTATCATACAATGAGCACTAAATTTATAAATAAAAAAGAAATAACTAAAGGCACTAAAATCAAGGTTTTTAAGACAATAAATAGACCAGTTCTTACATATGGTTGTGAATCCTGGGTGCTAACGGAACAACTGAAAAGAAAGGTACAGGCAGCAGAAATGCGATATTTGAGACGAGTCAGACGAGTAACGAAATGATGCTTTGATATTGCTATCGCAGAAGCCGTACCTAAACACCATGAATGTCTGTGTATTCTTCATTACTGAACACTTAATTTTCAATTAATAAACGTCCATGTGCTCAACATTTAAACTATGAAAAAAACACTAAATATTTTTGACAGTTATGATAAATGCCCTAAAGGATGTTCGTTTGTTTTAGAACAGTGTAACAACTGGCGACTAGATTTCATCGAATATTCTATAAAACACAGAGGGTTTTATAGAAAACAAAGCGTTTTCGGATATATGTTTACATAAACTTTTTTTAATTTAGCTGTTAGAAAACGCTGTTGAAGTTTCCCGAAAAAAATTGAATCACACTGGGTCATTCTGAAATGTGTCCCACTATTTTAACAGGTGATAGGTGACCATAGCCCAATCTCCAATATGCAAAATATGCAATATGCAAAAACGACGCACACACTGGTATTTGACCCAAAAAAGTGACCAGAAACATTTTTTGTTTGTTTTTATTTGTCACAATGCTTGTTTATTACTTAAAAATTAATTGTTTATGAAAAAGTAGTATAGTTAAGGGTTATACAGTACGGTCCAAAAGTATCCCCCCCCCCATGATAACTTTTGAACGGCTGGAGCTTTTGTTATGAGAAACCACAGGTCGATTTTTAATTTTTACGTACAAAATGTTGGTGTTGTCAAAAATTCAATTCCCATACCGGTGAAACCGGAAGCGATTGCAACTTTCTTATGTTAAATGGAACATCCTATATATTTTGACGTTTTTGGAAAAACGACGGAGAGACAAATCCAACAATACCGCATATGTTCAACTTTAATTTGAATAGTAACAAGATAAGCAGCAATAACTTTTCTGTAATATGTTATTTTTTTAAAGCAAAATTGGGCAGAAGTTCGTTGAATGTTTTTGATGATTTATGAGGTCATGCGAGTACCTTCGAGAGAAAAATGCCACTAAGTCTCCAGAAACTGTAAGAAAACAAAAAAAAATAACTAAAAAATACACAATGACTTCCAGTTTATTGTTTTGGGGGCAAATTGGGGCAAACTTTTTAACAAGAAGTGAAAAGTATTATAGTATCATATAGTATAACCCTTATTCCCTACAAATGACTACAATGTGTTTAAAAACATTAACTTTTACAGAGAAGTAAAAATAAAAACGATTTTTTTTTTAGTCGGGTTTGTGGAATAACAATATGTTATAGAGTGAGTAAAAATAAATATACAGTGTGCATACCTTGGTCTGGAGTATCCATATTACTTTTTTCCACAAAAAATACTTCAACCATAAAAATAACCACAATGAAAAGTCGAATATCCGAGAATAAAGACGAGCGCATGAAACAATTGCAAAGTTCCGGCTGCAGGTTCTCTGGCTAGAACAATTGTATGGGCTGAAGGCTCTGCCATGTGACGTAATATTAATATACCTGTATTAGGACACAACACCACTCCTATACGGAAATGTTTCTAATGTCGATTTTTGGCCAGCTTTTTGGTCAAATACCAGTGTATGCGACGATTCTATGTTGAAGGGTGTGCCAGAAAAAAATATTTTAGTTTTGAGTAAAATATGAAAATAACGCTGAAATATCGACAATAAAGGTTGTTTTGCAACATATCATGTTATTCCCGCGAAAGGAAGTTGATTTTCAACGCGACGCATATTGAAATGGACACAGGGCCGTACTTAGAACCGAACGCACATACAAAATAATGACATTTTTCAAAAACTTAAAATGAAGATAGGATGGCCGTTTTGCGGATTTGGCTTTCAGTTAAGGTCAGCTATCACCTGTCGAAAAAGTGCGACATATTTCAGAATGACCCTGTATATGTATGTATATGAATATATGTCATGTAAACCCGCACACGTGTTACATAAATGTTAACAATAATGGGTTGATGCTTGTTAATTAATAGTGGTTTAACATGTGTACATAGAATCGGTCATTTACAGGTGCCGCCACCGAATAACCATGAGCCAACCGAACAGAGTATGAAAATTACTAGCTATTAAAGAATATAAATTGCTACGGCAGCTGCGAATAATTAAACGTTAAACAACATTACACACTATATTTCCTGGAAAATATCTGCAAGTGACGGGGACCGTAGTAGAAAAAAAATGCAAAATCGGAGACATTTTAAATAATCAAATGGTTTTTCCTTGATTAATGACTTTTTAAAAATTATTATCATCTTTTTATTAATCTAAATAAGTCAATTGCCAGTTTAATTTAAATGTCAGTTGTGATTTAACAGTTACTTCATAAAAAATTTCCCGGGAAATTTGTATTAAAATAATACGGGGATTGTCATACGCCGGCTTATATGTTAAAATCACGAACACAAAGAGAAACAATTTCCTTTTTTCATCGAATTCGATCAAGTCGGTGATATTACATTTCAGTTTTTCCTTGACTTTAGTGTTTGGTAGTAAGTGCGGAGACGCAAATATCGCGGTATCTGCTCTGGATGTCTTCTGAAATATAGGAACTGATTTGACTTTCAGATCGCACGACTATATCACCAGGGGAATGTTTGTGACGAAATATTAAACTAACTGACTGTCTAGATATTAATCTAACAAGAAATGTGCTTTGCGATTTGCGACATACCAAATGTCAGTAAATTTATTGTTCTGCGCGCATCTTTCTGCTTACGCGAATGTTAACTTTTAATCTTAAATCCATTAAAAAAAATTCTAAATGCTGCCTTATTTGTTATGTAATTTACAGTATAGAATAGCTGTTGATATTACGTCGACATTGTGGGGAAATTATTAATGATAGGTATGTTACTTCCGAAGAAGATTACAAAATATCAGAGTTAATTACACTTCTCGTTAAACTTTAATGACATTTTAAAATCACTGTATCTGCAAATAACTTTCATCTTTTAGTTTATTCCATGTTAAATTTAATGTAGACTTATCTGTAGTTTTATCAGTAAGTCAGCAAATCGCACGTTAATTAAAAGCTGTGTCGATTATTTGTTTTAATTGCTTAAATAAACAACGTCATAAACATTCAACAAAAATTTGAATTGATAATTAAAAAAGTTGGTTTTAATGAAATTTTACTCGATCCATCACTTCAAACGATGCGTCGTTAAAAGGGCATTAACTTAAATGTTTCTTAATTTAGTTGCCATCCCTAATAATGTAACATTCAAAAAAATTAAACAACGGTTTAAACTTCCATTAACTGGGAATAAAAAAAATAGAACAATTTAATATTTTGAAAATTAAAAAAGGCAAAATTCATTAAAAAAAAAGATGTATCCATTCTAATTTATGTTTTTATTTATTATTTCATTATATGTACGAAATTAATTTTCTATAGTAAAAAAAAAAACATAATATGAGATACCACATTAGAATAAAAGTGTGGATTCAATGATTCAGAATGTGAAGAAAACAATTGAAAAATACGACAATAATGATATGTTCAGGAAGGATAAAAAATAAAACAGTCAAACATTACTCCCAAAGAATGAATTTTTCATGATGATCACCATTTTCAGGATGTTAACATTTGCATAATGCAAATTAAATAAAGAATTAATTATAATCGATATTCATTAATCGGATTTTCCCAGTGTTGAGTTGGAGTTTCTCAATCATCTCTTATTCCATATGTCCATTTGTTTCTATCTTTCGCAAGCCCTTCGGCTTTTCTCCAATCCGGTTCTTTTCCGTTTAGATACTTTGTTAGTCTTGTATTAGGCATTCTGCATTATGGTCATCTCAGTGCATTTTCACTTATTTTTCTTTCTGCAGATTTTACCCCTAATTTGTTTCCTTATTTCTTTATTTGGTCTTAATCCTGCAATTCTTCTTAATATTTTCTCTAGCTTGTATTCTTCTTCTTTGTTGTTTGTTTAACTTCCACATTTCTGAGCCTTAGTCCTTGTTTTCAAATCTTTTTTGTTAAATATTTGTTGGCTTTTACGTTCTTCTATTTCTATTTCTATCTACCCATCCACTGCCACAGTTATTTCCAAATACTTAACTTGTTTAAACATGTGCAAACTCTATGTTCTCCAATTTAATGTTCACGCTCTCCTGTTTTTTCGACACTACGATTTATTTCTAATTACCTTTAGCCCAGCTCCTCATACCATATATTCAGGTTGTACTGTATATATACTTTCTTTTTAGCCAATAACACTATGTCGTTCGCAAAACCCAAATGGCTAATTATTAACATTTCTAGCTTAAAATATCCCGATATTTTCTTTGTTCTTTTGTTGCATTCTTTAATAATCTCAAATAAAATAGTAAACGATAAGGACTTGGCGTTCCTCCTTGACTATAAAGAATGTTTGGGTGTCCAAAGACCTTACAACTTCTTTAAACCCAGGCCTAACATAATTTTTCCAAAGTCAAATGTTACATTATAATTTTATTAACTTTTGAGGTAAAACATTAAAAAAAAGACTACCACCTAGCCTGTAAGTAAAGCTGTTTCCCCATCTGCCAGTTTTCTTTTCTGACATCAATATCCTTCTTTATCCTATACATCACATCATGTCTGTTATCTCCAAACCCAAAGGAATTATCCTACAAGCCCATATGACTTATGTGGAGTCTATATCTGCTTTCCTTTTTGAAACTCAGTGCATCGTATTCCCAAGTGAAGTTTTAGATTCACGCACGATTGTCACTTACATAGCATTTGTTAGGTTCTATCACTTCCATATCAGTAATACTAACATTTAATTTATATATGACACAGATTCGGTATGTGTTCTTTCTTGACATATTTCCCAACGTATTCGTATATTCCATGTCAACTATTTCCAGAAATACTCGTAAAAGAGCAACGGTGTAGGGACCGTTGCTCTTTTCATAATTCGATTCAATAACTCCATCATTCAATTAAATCGTCAAAAATCCAACTGGTTATCTTCACACCATGACAAACATTAGACGATATATTAGGTTCGTCGTTTACGAACAATACCATTTTTTGCGATTTTACAAAGTTGCCCGAAAAAACTCTGATAGAAAAATATACAAATCGCCTTTAAATACTTATTAATCACCATCCAACTACGTATTCCAATTTAATCCGGCGCATGAAAATACAAAATGAAAATAATTCGAAATCTGTCGTATGCATATTTTACCAATGCATCTTCTGCAAGTTTGAAAACATGTTAAAAATGAGTTGAAAATGTACCCCTCTCACTCCAACTAATCCTAAAAATAAAATAAAATCCCATCAATTGATGAACATGTTTTTTTGTACCAATTAGATCATATCAATGTTAAAAATTTTTTCTTAATTCAAATGGTGTCCAAATTATTAACTAGGAATGTTTTCACTCCCATCGCTTTCAAACATCTTAAAAAAATTCAATAAAAGTTTTCATTCATACTCGACACTTTTTTGTGAAAGGTGAAAAGTTGAAATTACAGCAATGCTTCCAGAAACATATCTTTTTAAAATACTATATAAATATTATATACACTGGTGAGCAAAATATTCAAGCCACTTTAATTGATATTCTTTAAATTTTCTCTCAGAAATGTTAAAAATTATTTGTAACTGTTTGATAAGAATTGAGAATCAACTATGTGTGTGAATGTGTTCAGTAATCTAATCAGTTAAAGTGATCTTGTGTGTTTGGTTAATTTGTTTAAGTTCTTGAGGTAGAAAAACTCTGTTCCGAATTTTAAATTACTTGAATGCATGTGCATAAAACTCAAGCAGCTCAAATTGTTGCTTTAATTGAAGATGGACGAAGCCAACGATATATAGCAACAAGAGTTGGGATTAATCGTTCGAAAGTTCAACGGGTGTATAAACGTTATCAGCAGACTGGTTTATTTAAATGAAGAATGGAAAAGATCCACTTCTCAACGGGACGATCGAAACAGGCCTATTACTGCGCTAAGAATCCGTAACTGTTTACATGAGGTAAGTGAGTGGACAGTAAGAAGAAGGTTGAAGGAAGTCAATCTGAAAGCTAACCGACCAGCGAAATACCCTTCCAACAAGAAGTGTGGGAAGTTATGTCTCAAGAATCTATCCAAAAAGTTATAAGAGGTATGAATGAAAGAATGCAGGAAGTAATAAGAGCAAGAGGAGGAAATACGTTTTATTAAAATACCCGTATAATGTGTTTTAATTTCGTAATACTCAATTGGTTTGCTGTTTATCTTTAGTCGCTGTAATTTAAAGTGGTTACGTTTGTTAATAATCTCACATTTTTATGTTTTTTTTACCAATGTTAATTGTATGAGCTTTCTAGCGTTTCATTTGTTAACAAATTAATTAATTACAAAGTGATTTTATTAAAGTTTTAAACAGTTGGACCATTTCTGAGAGAAAATTTAAAGAATATTAAAGTTGCTCGAATTTTTTGCTCGCCAGCGTAGAAAGAAGATATAAATTTCACCGAAATTTCCAGTTTAAAACACATTTATACAAAAAAAAAATAATTTTACTAAATGAGAATGTTTAATACGTGTAGCGCAACGTAAGTTTTATTGTTTATGTCACTTTGTGGTATAATTTCTTGTTCTGTCAGGACGGCGCTTGCGGTATCAGATGCAGTCCGAACTGTACCACAGATAGTTACGAGTTTGTAGACTCACAGATTTAATTGCATTTCCATACTTCACAGCTTGCGGTCGTTGTGTTGCGCTAGCATTCATGTTTTACTAAGTGACTACCGTAAGAATGAATTCGTTTTATTTCTACGTTGGCAATTGTTCGTTCAGCGTTACGTGGATATTACATCGGAGTTAGCGCAGTAAATGACCTGGTTGCTCCTGTCGGAAAACGATTAGTCACATTTACATATAGATTTAAAATGTCACTTTTGGTTTTTCGTAAATGGAAAACTTTCAATCGACGTACGGTTTCCCAGCGAACATTGTCGATTTTGTAAATATTCATAAGACAGCTTTAAATGCAATTCGAATAAATGAACAACAAATAGCTTTCAACCACTTACGTAATGCAAACAAATATCGTTTTGAATAAAATTAGCAACGCGATAAAACCGACTAATAAACTGGTTCAATACTTCCAATGAATCATTTGGTAATTTAAACCTTAATCTAATTTCAAAAAATTGTTTCATTAAAATTTTTGTATTCATCTTCGGGTTCCGGGTTCCTGTACTGCGTAATTTTCCATAATTTTCTAAAATCATTAATCTTTTTTTCGCGTATCTCACTTATCTCGTAGAAATAAGGATAAATCTGAATATATTTGTTTAAATTCGATTATTCGAAAAATTTATGAGAAATCCGTCGTCAAATATTGTTAGTCATAACCCGCTTTCAAAACAAACTTTGCCATTTAACCCGACAAGAATGTTTTTTTTTCCTCACAGAACTGCTTTTCATCTCGAATTTGCGCCAAGAGCAATTTTGATACTCCGGAACGAATATAAATGGCCAAAATCCGTCCGGTTTAGAATAAAAAAAAGCACCGAAAAAATTCACATATTCGCTATTACTTCGACAAAAGGGGAAAATCGTATAAAGTTGAATATTAGAATTTTATTTCCTCAATATCAAACTTGAGGAACTGCAGACAACGCATTTCGATTCTTTTGAAGTTGTTAATACTCAGCCACAGGGTATATTTGCAGACTGAGTTTGTGCACCCTTTTCGCCTTGGGGTTGCCTTCGTTTGTCAGTCAAATATTAGTTTGCCCTCGCAAATAATGCACGATAAACTGTAATATTACTCAAACGTCAATTTTTCTCAGACGAATATATTCCATAGATAAGAATCGATTTTATTTATACTTCAACGTACGTGTATTCAATAAACTTTTAAATTTATCCTGTCATCATTATTTGAAAAAAGTGCTGTGTAACAATAATATTTTAACGTAATATATTTTTTAATACAATTAAAGTCTAGGGCACTGACGCACTGTTCAATCAAACATGGCACAATGTCCGCACTTGCGGCGTTGCTATGAAAAATATAGGGACACACACAATTGATATTTCAGGCGACATTTATATTTAAATAATATCGGTAATATTTTTCTTCATGTTTATGGTTGTAGATAAAATAGTATACGCATGTGAAGTGAAGTGCGTGAAGTGCCATTAAAAAACTCGCCTAACGCCTTGTGCTAAAACTGGCATACTCGTTCATAATGAATCACTTCACGCACTTGTCACGTAAACTACTATTACCGCACTTGTGTTATAATAATGAATCTATTATATCACTTGTGTTATAATTTACTCAATGTTTGGAGTGCGTAGAAGCCTACTTTATGCACCAGTTGCGGATAAAGACTATTATCACCGCAAACTAGTATTTCTCATATTATTTTCCATACAGAACATAATTACTTTCTTATATTTTGATTGTTAATTTGATGTTTACTTGTCCACTTGTCACACGTCATACTGGTTTTCGAGAAATAATCATCTTAGAATCCTTTTAAATTATATTTTCCTTCCTCCTCTTTTTTATTTTCACTTGGAGCATCCACATTAATAATTTCCTATATCTTCCTCTTATTCCATAGTTTCTTCGACATGGCTTCACAACTTAACACTTTTTCTAGCTTAAATCCTACGCCTAACATACTATCGTCTATTAGGTATTATCTTTTTCCCATAAATGTTCCTTTCTGCTTTTGCAACGAACTGCCCCATCAATATTAACCATTTTATTAAAATTTTTGCTAAGTTTTTAAATGCGCCTTCCCCATAAGTTCCCCTAATATTCTATGTTGCCTTCATTACCTTTACTATTACCATACAAATTGTTTGAAATCAATTGTTTCATCACTTTTTTAACATGTTATCATATGCATATTGCAAATGTAGCTTAATGTTCACCAAATTGAAGAGGGTGGTTGAAAAACAAATTACTTCTAAAATTTGGATAAATTCGGCGTTAACTTTGTGAAATTCTTTTTTCACTTCGACCTTTTCGGTACATTTAGATGGTGGTATCTCTTCCAATTCAAGAATGGATGAAATTGTCTAAATAAAATTTACAATGAAGATCTATTACCTACCACAACATATCTGTGTATGTGAAATAATCAAGCAAAATGTAATTTATCAACGTCATTACTAATGACCTACGCTCCATCAACAGCGGTCAATGTTCCGCTTTGTCAGGTGTGCAACACTGGCCTACCATTAATCTAAATTTTATTTTTGTACAGTTAATAATACATTATATTTCTTTGATATAGTATAAATTATTATTTATTTTAAGGATTTTAACAGTACAAAATTATGAAACAACAATTAAGTTATTTTTAAAGTTTTTTTTTAAGGAAATGGTCAGTACCATTTTGGAAAGCAATTGCAAAGTCATAATTAGAGAGCGGATTCTATGCTAAATGCATAATGCATGCATATTTTGCATATTTGAGCATTTTGTCCAATTTTCGCATATTTCTAAAACACGTGCATATATATGCATTTTTGAAAGAATTGCTGTGGAAATGACTAAATTTTTTCCTGAATTTCTTAATTCGTAGGAAAATGTCGTTGCCTTAATGCGACTAATTACGGTCTAGTTTCCGCCCCTTTTCGGATTAAGCGGGCAGAAATTTCCCGGTGGTGAAATAGGGATTCCCAAGTACTTTCTCAACAGCTGCGGTGGGGGTTGATATTTGCAATATTGTTTCATCATTAGTTCATCAGTGACCATTGGTCATTGCGAAAGTTTAGTTCTTCCGTAAAAGTATTTTTGCAAAATGCCTAAGGACAATTCTAGCCTGATTAATTCATGGATCAGAAGCTATCCCGAGCTTGTTTACACAAATGGAAACATATTCTGTAAAACCTGTAGTAAAATAGTAAGTTTTAAGATTGTTTTCTTCCTTCTTTGGTAAATATTTGGGTGGTTCTCGTTTATTCACAGTTTGAAAAAATGCATATTCTTCCTCTAGATACAAACCC